>MU279395.1:0-260968 GCA_022385695.1 Xylaria arbuscula
CCTAACCCTAACCCTAACCCTAACCCTAACCCTAACCCTAACCCTAACCCTAACCCTAACCCTAACCCTAACCCTAACCCTAACCCTAACCCTAAGTGCACAAGCTTTTTTAATATATTTTTATATAAAAAATTAAATAGCTAGCTTAAATAAAAAATGCGTTATTATTAAAAAACTTAAATAATAATTAATTTTTATTAAAATTAAAATTAAAAATTATTTTTTTAAACTTTTTAATTAAAATTTTTAAGTTTATTAATTTAATTTTAAAAATAATATAAAAATTAATAAATAAAAATGTTTTTTTATGTTAAAAAATTAAAAATAAATAATTATAAATTAAAAAACTTTTTATAAAAATTTAAAAATAATAAAATAATTAAATTAAATAATAAAGCTAAAAATAAAATTTAATAAAAAAAATATAAATAAATTAATAATGTTATAATATTTGCAAAAAAATTAAACATAATATATAAATTTATTAAGCAAATATAAAAACTTTTAATAAAAATAATTTCGATTAATTTAATTAATTTACATATATTATAATTAAATTATTTTAATTAACGCATAAAAGGTGTAAAAAAATGCAACATTAACATATATGCAACATTAACCCGTGGGTAACATTAACCATTATTTTACTATATATGTATGCGTTTTCACTTTTTTTAACGGGAGTTATGTTATCTGAAATTAAGCGTTGGAAATTGCTGGCTAATTTAAGCAAAAACCTTTCAAAGACTTGCGAGGCGTGGCGAGACTACTTGGTAAACAAGGTAGTCGAGGACCTGGGGTGAAGGATGGGAGAAAGGTATCGAGGAGTTGTGCGGACATTGCTTATTGGTAAACTCCCACCCGACAACGCTGGGTACGAGTATTTTGCGAAGCAATTTATAGAGAAGGTTATGAAGCCATTAGCTAGTTGCAGTGCTTGATATCGTAACAGCCTGCTATCAATAGACAGCAATACGGAGTACGGAGGTCGAGGTCTAAAATATCTCATCACCTTTAGTGGTGGCCTACAGCGCCAAAGCTGATGGATACTTGCGTCCGCAACCTCCGTCCTAAGTTACGAATATTCAAGGGCTATTATTTAAAATGGCTAGCTGCCAAGCCAATGATGGACAGTTGATCTCCCACCACACTTGGGTTTTTTTCAATTGAATGTGGCTTTATGCAACAGCGCTTTATGCAAGTGTGTGCGAGTGGTATGTTGCAGTGGTTATTACCCCGCGTTTGGTCTGAATTCTCATTGTCGGTAGGTAGTCTGTGGTAATGGCCCACCGTCGTAGGACTGTAAAGTCGGCTGATGTTTCTTCCAAGATCAATGTTTTAAAGCGCGATCGCCATGTTGCGAGCTCGGTCAGACGATAGCACCGAATGCAAGATTGAGACAATGTGGTGTCGTGTTAGGGGGTGCGGGATAACATATAACGAGGCACTAGCAACAATTACTCCTATGTACCCGCAAAGTAGCCTGATTCTAGAGGGGACTGTAGGTAAAGTGCGTTAGGCTGGGGTTAGTACACATCAACGCTGAGCCTGATATCCCCGATCTACCGGACTATCAGAAGGACATAAGCGTCCAAATCATGTAATCTCACGACCCCGTCTCTTCGCCTCGACGTTTCTGTACGCCTTCTACGAGATCAGTAGGAATAGTCCGAGGCATTACTCGTGAAGACGGACTCGGGGCGTTGGTGACTTCAGGTCCGTGGGATGTCATGAGGATCTTGATCAAGGCCGAGATCCGTAGCGAGGTCGCTATGGCTATGTATCTGTGGATATGTATATATTACTGGATACTAGATACAACACATTGATCCCAGCCTCCTAGCTTCCTTGGGTACAGCAACATCTCCCGATTCTCCTATTCACATACCTACTAAGCACACATCTCTGCCGGCAACCTAAGCACCGAAGCAAGCAAGCAGCACATATCGCCTCACAATATCCATCCCCTTCGACCACCTAGCCCGCCTACCGCCTAACCCGCACCCCCACCAAAGCCTCCCATCTGCGCGCCCTCGGCGCCACGCCTGTAGTAGGCGACATGTCGCAGCTCGAGTTACTCCGTTCCGAGGCCGCGGCCGCCGACATCGTGGTGCACCTCGCCGATGTGTGGATCGATGATTTCTCGCAGCCGTACGACGACGTCGTGCACGTCGACGGGGCTACGGTGGACGCTATGGCCGCGGGTCTAGCGCAGTCAAACTCGACACGGAAGCTGTTTATTGGGACTTCTGGGGTGGGCGTTGTTCAGCCTGAATAGTCTTCAAGGAGAAATTTTGTTATGGCCTCGGGAAGATTGTCGGCCCGCTTCCTGTAAGCTAGCATGTCCAGTATTCCAAGCCATCTTTCCATCCCTGGTGGGAAGTACCCAGCATGTTCCCAATCAATCAAGGCCTTGACTTGAAGATTTTGTCGGTCCAAGATATAAAAATAATTTTAACAATTTATAATTATAATTATATTTATATGATAATTTTTTTTTACGATCCCACTATAGAAAGCTTTAAGTAATTACCTTAAAAAACTCACGGTTTATCACATCGCTAAATTATTTGCATTTAAACCCTTTTGCACTTTATTTATAGAAAAAAAAAATTCTTTTTATTTCACGATTAATATACAAATGGTACCCAAATTAAGCCTTCCCTCAATGTGAAACTCCTTTTGTAACAACCTTGACAAATCCCAGCAGATAATACACACATTTTAAACGTCTCTTCTCAACCGAACCGCTTAATAGGGGTATCTTTTTCGTTCAAATAATAGTGTTGGGATTCCAAACTGTTCACCGTCTTGGCCGCTGTGCAGATTACCCCCTTGGCATTCTCCTCGAAGTTTCTTGATCTCATTGCCGGATTTATCGATCATCTCGTTAGCCTCATCCCATGTGAGACATTTCTGAAGGTGGCGAAGCAACATTTGAGTGTGGTCCCAAAGAGGAAGCCAGCTGTCGTTGTATTTCAAAGCAACCTTCACCCCAACAAGCTGTTCGGCTACTTCTGCCAGTGCCCATCTTTCCGGTTCGGTATATGGGCGATATTGAAAGGGAAGATTGTAGAGTATCATTTTGTTCACATATTGTGGTGAAATCTGAGAATTGTGTTTTTCGTCAGTTTGAAGGATTGTGTGATAAGAGTTCCCTTGCTTCAGATGGCCATTGATCACATCCGCGATAGTCTTCACCCCGTCACGCTGTCTTGGGCCGTCATCAATCAGGAATAGGCAAATATCGGGTCTTTTCTGCTGAATCTGGCCTCCTACGTCTTGTCGGGTCCCTAGGACGAGAATGCTGTGGTTGGTAGAAGGCTCTATTTGTAAGGGCTGCCAGTTTGCTCCAAAACTAGTCTTGTGACTCCTCTCACATCTGACACACGTGGAAGGATGGTGTGACGTGCTCGCTCTGTCTAAAATATTCGTAGACTGCCGTGCGAAGGATCGGTTTGCCGTGCTGCGTCGGTATTTTAACTCCCTTAAGTCTTGCTTGTGGTTTTGGCGTTTCATTGCTTGTAGTTTGCGAGGATCAGACGTATTCATTTTTTCCTTTCGCATCGTGTATAGCTTTTGATTAGCGTGTCGCCGATACTTTTCCACCGTTGGGTCGATTTCAGGGCTGTTCAGGGCAATTAGGGATAAGGCCTTGATAGGTGGCGTAGGCGAGCTCCTTTTTGGTCTATTTGGTCTATCTCGCCTTGCAGTTGTGGAAATAGCAGTTGCTGTGTTCGACATCGCGGCGTGAAAAACTTGGAGAGGGGAGTCGGATAGCAAGCAGTCGATAGCGTTGTAGATGACGACGCTTGGGCAGCCACGGGTCAAGTTATTCAGCCCTTCGCTTTGAGCTTTGCTCCCTGACGCAACTCCTCGCAAGACTCCAAAAGCAGGCTTCGTCACTGCCAAACACGTCAACTTTCTTGTCAAGGTCCATGCAATATCCACGTAACATCGATATTCCAGGGCCATGTATATTTCGACATCCGAAACTGGACTGAATGCTGACGTGGACACTCGCTTCCGACCTGTCCACATGAGCTCTATCTCATCCAATGTATGCAGACTCGTAACGAGCAGCTCTTTGCACGTCATGAAGACGGAAACGAGATCTTTGGCGGCTACTTTGCTTATTTTCAGCTTCTCGTTGCGTTCCTCGCTTAGAATGAGAAGGCTTTCAATATTGTCTTCTGCCATGGAAAGACAAGAGAACTCGTATTTAATCTTTGAAATCGGGCGAAAAACGCAGTCTGTCAAGTCGGGTAGCATGATGGAGGGCCTGTTGTGAAAGACTAATTCATTATCGTTTCGGCTTCTTTCTTTATCGTACTCATCTTGTTCTTCAATGCCTAAAGGGAGGTATGAAGTTGCCTTCATCAACGAACGCATGTAAGTGATAGTCTTGGTTACGGATATCTCTGGCGACTTGTCGGGTTGCCCAGCGACAGTCAGAAGTGGGAAAACATCCGGTTCGTCGGCAATACTAATTTCATCCCATCTCATTCCAGTAGCCGCGGCGGTCAGCCTAGCCATGATACCAACTCGGTAGACATCTCGTGCCCATTCTACAATGTAGTCAATGATTCGCAGAAGCTGCAAGGCCCCATCCTTGGTGGAAAGATTGCCATTCCACAAAGGTTGAAAGTTCTTCCCTGGTTTAGCGCTACGGGACAACGTGTGCTTGGACTCGAGTTCTTGTGCTTACATATCTGACTTTGTCTTTTGCTTTATCCATGTAACAGCCATATACTTTCCAATCATTCCCTCTATAACCCAATGACCAGACAAGAGAGCTCTCGACTTCGTCTTGAGCCTTGAGACTAAGGTCTCGTTGCTCGTTCAGAAACTTCTGAATCGGGAAAGCCGATTGGGTTTGAATGTCTAAATGACCATTCGGGCTTGAATCTGCCTTGGCTTCGACCACAAAGAAGGGGAAAGCCAGTGACGATGACGTATGCAATTGTGAAACAATAGACCCTGCTCTGGGTGATGTGGAATTGTGATACTTTACCAACAAGTCGATCAAGTGGTCGGTTGGTTTCAGACCAAAGACCCGATCTGGTTTAAGTTTTGCTGGTTTTGCTGTCTTATACTTTTGCATGTTACCCAGTAACTGTTCATAATTCACCGTTGGCTCAGCACGGCTGACGAATATGGGACTCGGGTCCATTCCGTATCTTTGTTTGTCAATGGCCATCCCATCTTGGTCCCTGGCATGATAGGTCATTGAAACTCACTTATACTCCGGTCGGGATCCTGCGGGGCAATGACAACTCTTCCGGTGTTGTGCAATCTCTTGTAGATCCTGTGCCGACTTGCTCGACCTGGTATTGACAACCGGTATTTCCGATCGAAACAACAGCGCTCTGCAGCTTGGGCTATCATGGCTGATGTAAATACAAGCGCGACATTGGTGAAATTTGGGCTTACCATGCACTGTCCCACTGGATACCAAATAAGACATCGTCCTCCAATCCAAGACGTAGATCAGACTCGTTAGAACCCGCCTGCTCGAGTTTATAAGCCTGCTCAGCAAGCCATTCGACTTTTCGCTTTGTATAACTCGAAGAATGCTCTGCTGATTTTGGGGTGGCGCGTTGCTTCCATTCGTCAAATGATGTTCTTCCCAGTTTCTTTACGGCTTTGAAGTATTCCGCGTGTACCCGTGGCCACGACTCATCATCCGGGCGTCTGAAATTGATGCCTTTCAATTGTGCAAGTCGATTCACGTTTGCCATTGCAATAGTCGAGATGTCCCCTCTTGCATTCGAAAGAGATGATGGTTATGTAGTCTGAATTATTCGTTTGAGTCAAATTGAAAAGTTCACATTGCCGAATGGCCAAGCATCCTTTTGTAGACATATCTAGCTCCTTACCACAAGCTCGGCGGCTAGCTAGGTATCAGTCAGGGCGCCTGTGCTGAAGACGCAGCAGGGGGGCGCGGGCGCATGGGTTAGTTTCACAACAATTCAGCTCCCATGGGGCTTGGAAATACCCTACGAGTCTAGCCAGTACATAGCATCACGTAGTTAACCAATATATTTTTTTTTTCAAAATATTCTATCTAATCAACAAAGCTCGATGACTAGCCAATTCACCAATCCTCTTCCTTTTACTTCGTGTTTTAGCTAAATGCGAAATATCCAGTACTTTGTGAGTGTGTATTAAGACCCTGGCTTCAACTTCCTCGTACAGCGGTCCCCTGCTCCTGCAAGCTGCGCGGGCCAACAGTTCAACCCATAATGTCAACGATCTGCGCTAACTGAGGAACGTTGAAACTTTGAGTGCAGATAGGTGCAATTTTCCTAGGGGCAACCGCGAGGCAACTACAAGCCAAGGTTGAGGTTTACGGGGTTATACATTACGCAGGCGTACACAGTCTATTGGAACTTGAAGGACAGCAAAGCCAAGGTAGCATTCCAAGCAGTCAGTCAATAGCGGCATTTGCGGCTCGAAGCATGTTGCAGCAAAGCCTTGCCGTCCCATCAGTTGACAAGCGTGATCGATGCCGCCAAACCTGTCGACGCTTGCTGCTGGGTGGTTATGACATAGGTATATGTAGGTATGGAGGAGTCGATAGGACACATGTTAGGGAGATGAGGCTCCACTCACACCTGCTTCAGGTCTTGCTCATTCGCATCCAACCGAGGTCCACAAATATGTATTATGAAGACTTGGGCTAGACTGTGTACCTAAGGTAGTTAGTTTGAGCTCAAGTAGAGAAGAGGAAACCACAGGCCTAACTACACTAAGGCAGAAACTAGGGGTTACCCTACTATAACCTGCTGTGCAGACGGGAGGCACATCTCTGTCCATCCATTACTGTGTAAGTGCCACTGCCTTCGCTAGCACCGATCAAAGCTTTGCAAGGTTGTGGTTAGTGGCCACATGGTGTCCAATTGCGGCATGGACCCGGCACTACTGAAACTTGCTTGCCGCCTGCCATTCAACCCCCTGCGCACGTTGCAGCAACGACCACGTGCTGACAGGTAGACAAGCAACCCATCCAAGTAGTTTTCCCCAGTCCAAAGGAGCTGTAAAACAGCATCCTTGATAAGGCTACCTGGTGTGTCCGACCTCTACGGCTTGGCTCTGTCCTAACCACATATCTGTCTACCTTTGGGATATGCAAAACGCATATCAAGTGAGTTATCGGGCTCTTACTACTTGGACTGACCTCCCTGATGAGGACGGTTCAATGGGAGTATTATTCATTTTAATTACCGAATCGTAGATGATGAAGTTTTGCTGTCATCGATTTCAATTGTTGAGGTATGGCAAGGAAGACTCATATTGGGTCATAGATCGATATTCGTTAGCCCACGCGTCATGCAAAACACCACTCTGTCTACAGCTTCACTGACCCCTTATCATTAGAGATCAACCAAGATATCACTACTTTTTCGGAATGTCTGCTCCCGATCTCCAAAAGGCCCATTTCCTTTCATATCTCCAATCCAGGAAGGCCCATTTTTCAGGGTAGAGTTCACCAAATCATCCTTAATTCAATCAGCGACTATAACAAGGGCTGGTTCCAGGGCTTGGAATGGGCTCTATTCAGAATACAATAATTTGCTATGGCTGCCTAACACCTTGACCATTCGGATTCCCTTCCGTTTAGGTGGCTTGGCTACGAATCTATATACAGCTCTGGGTACTAGGGTAAACCTCCGACCTCGGTGCCTATGTCTCAGTTAAGCTAGGGCTGAATAGCCTCACGTTGGAAGTCAATGAGTTTAGCGATAACCCTGCTGAAATTAACAGCTACGTTTTGCGGGATTTGCCTATCCAAAGGGCGCTTGTTACTCCTGACGATGACGATGGCATTGAAGTCTTATTCAATATCCGACCCTCCGTTTTTAATCAAACATATGTTGCGATGTGTTGAGACTTTAGCATTTCGTCTATAAGTTGTGAGGGTGTCATGAAGAATCATGACAGGAAGCATTAGTATAAACACTCAATCGCCTGAGCGGCCCCGGGCGAGGCCTGAGTTCTCCCAGAGGGCGAGCGGTAAGGCTTGGAACCAAGCTTTGTGGGAGGTTGGATTCGACAATGGCCCAAAATTCCAGGACATGGACGACATCAGGTTCGATGGAAAGCGGTACGAAGCTAGCTGCACCACTAATATCAAACAGGAAGTGGACAAGTGCTTAGGAGAGTCTCGCTATGCGTTACACCCTGCAGTGGTCGATTCGACCTTGCAACTTAGCATTGCAGCCATATACGCTGGCCGTACTGATGCAGTGGATTGTAGAGTAGCACCGGCCCAAGTCGACAAAGTGGTGATTTGGCCACCATCACGACAACAGATAAAGCATCAAAAGGCTTTCGCGTATGCGTAGGTAAATCGACGAGGCATACGATCTTTCGAGAACAGTGTTCAAATGACAGCAGCTGATGGGAATATTGTCATGGAAATCGTGAACATTCGCACTACGGGCTATGAGGCGGCCATTCCCCAGAGAGCAGAAACCACGCTCAAGGGGGATCCATATAGTGAAATGGCTTGGCGGCAGGACTTTGGGACGCTCACCACGCCCACTACTATGGAAAGCTTGACCATTGTCGACGTCGCCGATCTCGCTCTCTTTAAACATCCTAGCCACAAGCTCCTGGAAGTTGGCTTTGTACACACATGGGGCGTTTTGAAAAGGAATCTGCACGCTATATATCATAATCGCCACTACTGGGAATGAGTTTGCAGCGGCAGTGACGGGAACGGCAGAATACAGCAGCACGAGGGCCTTCAACGTCGAAGAGTTGTCAGTCACTGATGGGAAGGCAGCCAAGGGGATTTCTTATGATATGTTGAGCGATAATCCCTCTACGGTGGCATGCCTTCAATCGCTTCTCGACAATATTGCCCTAGACGGGACTGTCACCTAGGCATCACCCAATATTGGTGCAGCATCACATGAGATTGGCTTCGACGACTTTCATGCAGCAGTGACGAGCAGCTCCGGTGTGACAATTGTACATCGTGTCCAATCGAATGATCAACCCTTGTCATCAGCCTTGATCAAACAGCATCGGGTTTCACTAATCTACCACAAAAGAGCATATCAAGTAGCGGCGCTCATTGCAAATAGTTTACAAAGTATCAACTGCGACGTCACTCTCTGCAGTCTAGAGTCATGTGCCGAATCGATACAATCAGGAATGTTTTGCTTTTGGACGATATCGCTGATCCCCTACTACTCACTATAACAGGACAAGAGTTCTCAGCGATCAAAAGTATTGTCTTGTCCCGCTTGTGAGCGGAAAGCTTCCAGAATACGCTATGACTTTAGGATTGATGAGGACGATCACCGCAGAGCAGGCATCGATCGATTTCCGGACTCTGGATCTTGATATGGACGCAGTTCAGGAACATGAGGTGGTAGACGAAGTCAAGATGATCATATTACAGAAACTACAAGGCAGCTTATCTCCAGAGGGTGAGATTTACCTTGCGGATGGAAAGACATACATAAGCCGACTAGTTCGCGCCGATGGCTTGAATGCGGTTTTCGGATCCTTTAACAAGACTGAGCCGATGACGCTATCGTCTGACGACTACATTACTATAGTTCTTCTGAAATGGAAAATTGCCTTTCAGCAAAAGAGTATAAGTAGCGAAGAAATTGCGCCGAATGATGTCGAAATACAGATCCAGTATGTTAGCTTAACACAAAAGGGAGTTTATGAGATCACCGGGTCAAACTTCGCAACGACATTCAGTCAAGAGATCGGCGGGGTTGTTAAAAGAGTTGGGTCGACTGTTCAGTATTTGAAAGTCGGAGATCGTGTACTTGGATTCCATTCTGATCGCTTTGCTAGCCATCAAAGAATACCGGACGGGATGCCACTAAAAAGTGAAGATCATGAGGACATGACAAAGATTGTTGGGGCTATGATGGCTTACATGACGGCTATATATGGCCTTGAGACACTAACGAAGGTGAGAGGAGGGAATGTCCTCGTGCTCCATGTAACAAGTCACAGTGGACTGGTTACCGTGAAGCTAGCTGAGTCCGCTCGAGCGAGACCATTTATCGTCGTCGCTCACACGGAGGAGGAAGGAATTTTCCTAAAGAAAAGCCTAGGGTTGAACGAAGAGCAAATAATCATGTTAGGAAATGGATCTATCTTTGAAAAAGTCACATCACTCGCATCCGGTCGTGGTGCCGATATCGTCTTCAGCGCTGGCCATGTGAGCTCCCACGAAGCTCGAGAGGCGTGGCGTTGTATCGCTGGCTTCGGTCGCTTTGTCGACTTGGGCCACACGAACAGTTTCTCCCGAAAGGCCCTAGACACATTACCTCTGCAGCGGAGTGCAAACTACCTCCCTTATGATATCCAGGACCTCTATCAGGCCAAAAGTGGTGGGAGCAGCGAACCTGCACTCGGCACTGGCAGATGCGTTGCTCGATTTTTCATCATGACTAGCTCGGTCTCCGGAATCTTGGGTACACCAGGCCAGAGTAACTACGCAGCTGCCAATAGCTATCTCGACGCGTTGGCGCGGTAGAGAACTTGTAGCGGGAAGGTAGCCACTTCTTTAATCTTCTTCATGATCTTAGGCGTAGGAGTAGTGGCTGAGAATGACGAGCTCGAGGAGCACTCAAATGCAAAGGAATGTATGGCATCAATGAGAAGCATCTCCTACAGTCATTCGCGACCGCGATAGACTCCCGAGCACAAACACACGCCTCAGATCATATCGTTGTAGAGCTTGACGCTTACAAGCTTCAAGCGGCAGCAGCAGCAGCAGGGGCAAACGCGATCGAAGAGAGTTTCTGGGCCCAGGACGTACGCCTGAGTCGGGTGGTTCACGATATGACACTGGCGGGTGGCAGGCTTGAGGGCGCAGCAGTCTCACAAAGCACCTTAGCTGCCATCAATGCCGCAGAAACTCCAACAGCAGCCACCTCGCTTGTCACTGAGCATTTCATCAGCAAGCTCGCCCGCATGCTGTTGCTGAGTGCAGAAGACTTCGGCCCTGACGCGAAGTCAATTGCAGATTACGGAATCGATAGTATAGTTGGCTTTGGGTACTAAGTTGCCCCAACCCACAACCGGCGCTGGGAGGCAGAACACCAGCCCCTGGATCGGTACCACGAAGTAGGGAGAGAAGAACTCGAGCCTTTATATCAAACGAGCGAGCGATTTCCTCGTGATTAGGTTACATGCAATTGATTAAACATATTGTTTAATCGGAAAACGTCACAGCAGGTCCCTTGGCAGTTTAGCACGTTGACCCAACTGACATTGGATGACAGATCTCCGTTTAGGAAGCAACGAAATCAAGGGTATCTGGGTCATCTTTGTCGAAATTTATCATGGCCTGTGGAGAATTGGTTACAACCATCATGGTAAAATCTCATACTACTCTTGCCAGCCTGATAAAAAATAAGAGCAGAATTTCAGATAGCTCAGGGGCTGTTTTTATTCACTTGTTGGTATTGTATCTGGCTCCAAGGGCTTCAGAGCATGAGGGATGCCCTTGCCTGCCATGTCAGATGCTGCACTGGCAAATTTGGGCATGCTGGAGCCGCTGTTTGTCAGTTGAATATGAGGCTATGTAAATTATATACCGCTTCTATAAACTCACGGGAAAATGGCCCAAGACCACTCAAAGCACAACACTTTGTTGATTATATACCTATTAATTGTGTCTCTGCAGAGAGGACTTGAACTAGGTTTACCCAGTGTGATATACCCAGCTATTATTACACCCCAAATTTTATTAACCGTATTGTAACGCATATACGGCCAGTCGAAGATGGGGTCTGGTTATTAGCTAGCTACAATCATTTACAAGAAATAATGTCTCAGGGGTGCACAGCCCTTCCTAAGTATGCATGTTTTATACTCGTGATGGGATTATTCGGTCATGTAAGTCTCACGGGACACTTGGCTAAGAGAGTTTCACTAGCAACTTTAGCTAAGATGATACCTAACTACATAACCTAACTAGCGGTAGGTAGTTAAGGGCTACCTACTGTCGGCTAGGCTAGAATCTGTCCAGAATCCACTTATAAACACCTTAAGTAGGTATACAATTAGTTGAGATATTCCTCGCATCTGGACAGTTCCAGAGAATATCGAGTTTGAACGGTGCACGCAATGATATGATATTTGATCGGGAAGAAAGACAGACAACAGGATGCTTCAATTATTACATATCTCCGCCGCGCTCATCTCAGATATGCGCAACACGAGGACAATGCACGCCGAGACACCGGATAGCCGTGCGTCGCAGTGGTAGTATCTAGAAACAGATGGAATGGCCGGGGGTCTGTGACGGAACTCCGGCCCCTCCGAAACTCCAACCCGTCTCCATTGGGATCTACAGCTAGATTTACATCTACATCTCCAGTACATGCACGTGTATCTGTTCGCGCCAACGCGACGGACTGCCCCAACCGACTGACCGAGCGACCCAGACACCGCACGACCGAACGAAAGCAACGTGCCATGGGCAGTGACCCAGGTGCGACGACGGGGCTGTTCCGGCTACCACCCGAGATCCGCGACCAGATCTACACCGAGGTGCTGCACCCGGAGAACAACCGCCGGCCGCTGGACGATGGCTACAGCGAGTACGACTATGGCGCCGCGCTGGTGCTATTCCGGCTGAGCCGCGACATCTACCACGAAGCCCGCGACGTGTTCCGCGCGCTCAATGTCTTCGTACGCATCGAGACGCCGTGGCCCGAGGCCGAGCAACATGTCGCCCACATCGGCCACGTGCCCATCCTGATGCGCGGTCCACGGGCGGCACGCTTCACCGGCCACACGCTGCACGCCACCATCGAGACCCCCGCCGCCGGCGAGCCCGAGCACGGCACCTTCCACTTCGTCGTCCTGGCCGACGACGTCGTCGGCTTCACACGCGCCTGGTTCTACTGGAACCTGTCGCACCCGGGGCTCAACCAGTGGCTGACGTTGCGCCTGGTGCTGCGCGACCCCTACGCCCCCGACTGGGACGAGCCGCACGTGCGCCGCGATGTCCAGCGTCGCCTGCTGCTGCCCTTCGGCTACGTCAAGGGCCTCCACGAGTTCTCCGCCACCGGCGACCCCAAGCCCCAGCCCAAGATCGTCGCCGAGCTGCGCGCCCTGCAGGCCGAGGAGCCGCAGTCGCCCGAGAGGTGCCTCGCCGAGGGCATCCGCCTGAAGAACGAGGGCAACGACCTGCTGCGCAAGGGCGACTACGCCGGCGCCCTGGCCGTCTACAACCGCGCCTGGGCGGCCATCCACATCATCGTCCAGGGCCGCCAGCGCCACGTGCACGCCGAGGCCTTCTTCGCCCGTGACCTGGTCGACGAGCCCTTCGCCGGCAAGAACGGCCAGCTCGAGCGCATGGCCCTCCGCCTGCAGCTCGTCGCCAACACCTGCCAGGTCTACCTGAAGCTGTGTGATTGGCAGGAGCTGCAGTTCTGGGGCATGCGGACGATCCAGCTGATGCGCCAGGCCACCGGCGCCAACGAGCGCCACATCTCGCCCGAGGACGAGGCCCTCCCCAGCTTCCCCGGTGCTGCCCAGGTCGGCAAGATCTACTACCGCACCGCGCTCGCCTACATCGGGCTCGGGGACCGCGACGAGGCGACGCGGCTGCTCAGAGTCGCTCAGATTTACTTGCCCGCGGATAAGATCATAAAGGAGACTCTGGCTTCTCTCGCCTTGAAGATCGGATAGGTTACAGGAGTTGTACGCTGTGTGCTTTGAGGCGTCTTGTGCCGGACACGGATTCCATGGTTATGAATTCATGATTACTAAAACAGGTTTTGATTTACATGTCTCTACGTTATTATATCGCAACATTTGCACATAAACGCATATGTACACAGCTATTGACAGTATTATTATAGTATATTATTCTAGGGTGAATATTCATTGCGGATATAGATGAAACCAAGATCCTATCCTTGCGCAAACCGGTGATGTCGAGAGCAGCTATTCGGCCTTGATTTCTGTCATACACGATAACGTGCGAGACTGGGCAGGTGGCAAGGACCACAACTCCGACAGAAGGCGAAAGGTGTATACAGTATTCAAGCAGCAATATCTTCGAAGCTGGAGACTCGGCGGTTTTTGGCAAGGTCTTTGTGATGTTCGATACCATAAAGTCCGTGGGTATTTCAATTGCTAGGCTCATCTGAAACAGATTCAAGTAAGTTACTTTTGGCCTCTAAACATGTCAAAAGTAGCCCGAACGCGAGTGCAGTCTACCAAAATTCATCAAAAGATGCGAGTTCACGATAATAGAACGGTTGGCTCGATACACATGAATATATTCCATGTATATGCTTTTATAGACAGCTGCTCCGTCTGCGCCCAAGAACCCCTTCTAGGCCCGGTGAGGCTGTGACCCTAGTTCCTGGTGATGTTGCGCTGGATCGACGCTAACCCAGCTATGAGATGGCCTGATAGGGCCAATCACTGAACAGCGCTCCATCCAGCTGCCCTAGTGTGCCACCTAGCTCCCCATTATTCAACCCTTGCCGTCTTCACCATTCATCGTACCTCATCAACATGTGGCTCCTCAACGCTTGCAGTTGGGAGATGAAAGACTTCCTATCGCAAAATGAGACGCCTCCCTACGCCATCCTATCCCACACCTGGGGCGACGAGGAAGTGTCATTTCGAGATTGGCACTCTGAACCCTGCTTTCAAGTTCAGAAGAAGCAAGGTTATTGGAAGATAAAGTCCTGTTGCGAGCAAGCAATTGCCGAAGGGTTAGAATGGGTCTGGAGTGAGTGATACTTGGAGTTTCCGTATGCAGAAGTATCTTGATGAACAGTGGAAAGAGTATGAGAGAGATAATTATTGACCTTGGCCGCCGCAGTTGATACGTAAATACCCTGTGGCAATGGGAAATCCTTAGAAAGGGTGCTGACATAATTTCCCTTCGTACAAAGGTGCTGCATTGATAAGTCTAGTAGCGCTGAGCTCTCCGAGGCCATCAATTCCATGTTTCAGTGGTACGCCAATGCGGTCATTTGCTACGCCTACCTGAGCGATGTAGATCAGGCCCCAAACGCTCCCGAGGACGAGTTCACGTCTTCATTAGCAAGTTGCCGCTGGATAACGAGGGGCTGGACCTTACAAGAGTTGATTGCGCCTCCTGATATCGTATTTTATTCGAAAGACTGGCAAGCTTGTGGCACGCGTTCCGAGCTGTCGGCTGCGCTCGCGGCCATTGCGCTCATTGACGAGCCCTACCTGAATGGTCGTCCTCTTTACCATGCTAGTGTAGCCCAGCGCATGTCATGGGCTTCCCGGCGCACAACTTCACGCCAGGAGGACCTGGCATACTGTCTCTTGGGCATATTCAACGTCAATATGCCCCTTATATACGGAGAGAAATTGAAGGCGTTTCGACGACTGCAGGAAGCCATCATTCGCGAGTACCCCGAAGATCACTCGCTGTATGCGTGGGGCAAGGTCGTCTCGCGATGTTCCTTCACGATCCAAGACAAGGAACAAATCTGGGGATCGAAACCCATAGAGTATGACCCTAGCTTAGTTGGTCGGCAACAATTCAACCTGTTCGCTGAGAGCCCTGCGGACTTTAAGGATTCTGGTCAAATCGTGCGTGCGCCAATCACGAATGGATATTTTGATCACTTGGATGAGTTGCGCTCTCCTCCGTTCTCCATTGGGGATGCTACTCAGGTGGAGTTTCCCGTCATGCCGTGGACAGACTACGCAGCGTTCCACCTACAATGTCCTCCTATCGGTGCGAATGTCCCTTTTTCCACCGATTCTGCTTTCCAGAGATCGTCTGCCTTTTACTTTCGCAGACCCTTTCTATACACGCATGTCTAGAACCCCATGTATCTTGAAAACAAGTGAAACGATTACTGACTGTTGGTATTCCAGCCCAAATTCGAATCATCAGCTACGCTCTCCTATTATGCGGGAGATGGAGCAAAAAACGGCATAGGTTCTATTACGTCATGATACCACAGGTCGTCGTCGGGGCCCAAGTTTCCCGCATGGACGAGATAGTTGTTGCTCGCAAGGTGACGCCCACGGTGTCGTTATTAAAGCAGGATACACGGCGATACATATACAAGCTGCCACGGCCGTATATGCCCTATGTCGGGGGTTTACTATTTAGGAGAGTCATTTACACAGTAGCCGATTTAGACAACAAGATTCGCGAAGCGGTGGTCGATGCCATCAGGCTCAACTGGCTGAACCCGCCGTCTTCCATATGGGGGATGCTTCATGCCATAGCATTTGAAGTAGACAACACGCGCACGTTCGCCGTCTTTATTCAGCGCACAGGTCCAGTGAATAGTGGGCGCGTAGATTCTGACGATGGAAAATTACGTTTTGGGCTAGGAGTCATCAAAACTCTGTCCGACAAGGCGCAATCCCCCGATAAGACAGATGCTCCAATTGTGGTGGAAAACCACGTTTCAATGCACGAACAGCCAGAAATATCGACTGGGCAGTCAACGGAAAGGCCGCCTTTTGCAGACATCAACGAAGGGCTTCAGCATTTCTGGGACAAGCCAGCAGAGATACCGCACCAGCGTGATATGGCAGTTCCTCGAGACGAATGGCGATTTTCCTTAGGTAGTTACGCGGACGTCTTCATGGCTGTTGAGCGAATCTGGGTTGATGATGAATTTGACAACAGCGACGGACATGCTAGCGATGTGGAACCGAGTTATTTTGTTGATGTTATGGACCTTGTCATACGTGTCAAAGGAGATCCGGGATATGAAGATCTCGAAGGTAATGAAGATAGTGGTGCCAAAAGCGGAGAGAGTGCACACGGAGAGAATGAGAACGAAGGAAGCGAAGATGGGGAAAGCGAAGATGAGAAGAGCCAGAGTAAGGGTAATGGCAATGACGACGAAGCAAAGATAAATTAGAAACGGAATATGTAGTACTCAAATAAGCATCATTATACACGTTGAGGGGTCATCAGGAACATTTATAAACCTATTGATATTATCTCATTACAATTAACTACACTATCTCCACTTATTAAAATCAACTTCACTTCAGAAAACACAATCTGCAAACATCGCGTAAAAACGAGCCCTGGGTGACCAATGACAGAGATCACTCTTATCTGAAATCTAGAGTATCTTACTCTTCCCCATCTTAAGAATTCAAAATGGCCAGCCGAGCTGCACCAATATCCGTCCATCGTACTCATCCTTGCCATAATCATCCGTCTCAACCTGCGTTACCTTAAATGTATCGGATGCGTCGGTGAAGTGACTATTGTACCTAAACCGCCTATACTGCAAGCGCTCTCTTGTGTAGTGGTCTTCGGGAAACCATAAGCCGCGTTGAACGCCTCTAGCCTGGCTCCATAAGGCGTAATCTTCCCTAGGAATCCATATATAGATGTTCCCTTCGCTGTCCGTTGATTCAAACAGATCATTGGGGCGTAAGCGTTTGCGGGCAGCCTCTCGTAGGCACTCTTGCCGCCAATATTCCGCGATTGCGGCACTCAAGCTCGAGGATGATTCTGCTGGGTATTCGATGGCGGACTTTCCTTTGGGTACGTCTTCTTTGGCTACCTTTTTGGGGGTTGCGTCCTTCTTTTCCTCATATTGGGAAGTTCTTTCATTAAATGAATTCCACAAGGTTCGAGTTGCCTTCGAGGCAAGTCCTCCCTGGTGGATGTCGACTTCAGTAGAAGCGGATGGACTATCCTCAAAGGGGAAATCTTGTAATACCTCTTCATCGCTGGTCCATGTGTCAAGGTATATCTCCTCGGTATCCTCTGGGAGTGCCAGGTCTGGGTCTTCGGGGAGCGATGCAGATTGCTCGCTACTCTGAAACTTTTGGGGAGACGTTATCTCTTCCTCGCTGGGCTTTTCGGTCTTAGATTGTGCGGTAACCTCTGATCCCGCTAGGACTGGGCTCTTGAGGAGCGATGCTGGTGGCATTTTTGCTTGAATGAAGATTTATTGACGTTGTGATGAGTCTTAGGTAATCTGAAGAGCGTAGTGTACAGAAGTGTAAGTCGAGGAGCATAAACATCTTCCTTTTCCGCCGTCCCTGTCCCTTATTATATAGACATACGCTCTCACGGAAAGCATGAGAAGGAGAATCTTACGTTTATAAGTCACGCGTAATGTCCGACACTCTGCTGTAAATACCGAAACTTTAGCAAACTTTAAGTTTATTACTATCAAAAGTGAACCTAAAATAGTAGCAATGCCTGCCACCTCCTTTATTCCGAAGACTGCATGCAGAAACTTGACTAAATCCCACACCTTAGTTTCCAAAACGTTTCCCGTTTGCATTTTATCACAAGTGACATAATGGAGGCTTGGAGATATAATTAATTTGACCATAATTTACCAGGGGGGCAACTAGGTCCTTAACCATTTAGAAGGCTTCCTCACCCTCTCTCGGATAACTGAGGTTATATATACCTATCGTAACCGCCGACCTTTGCCCCCGTGTCCTAGATAAGCAAGGGCTGAATAGCCTCACACGAAACCTTAGCAATACCACACACGCGCTTTAGCGCGTGTTACGCGTATATATATCACCGAAACTTGCAGCCTCGTTTTCAGCGCGTGTGACACATCCGTCCAACACATCTAGACATGTGTTAAGGTTGATTATGGCTGTCGCAGCTAGTTACACCAAAATTCAGCATCGCCAGTATTTAAGAATAAATCCTGGGCGCGTTCAGTGGCGGTTAGCATTGCCACCAAGTCATAAAATCATGAAATAGATTTCCAGGACATTTAGCACGAGTGTTAGCTCGTCCGAGAACTTTGTACTGTTTACGATGCGCAAGGAGGACACTTCCTTGCACCTGCAGTATCTCTTGCACGTAAAGGTACTAGTACTTCGTAAGTTTCGATTTTGGAAGTAACTCAGTAATCAGGAATGTGATACTTTTCTGTCACGGCTCTGACAAAGACCTCTACGCAGGCTCAGGAGATGGATGGCGGGGACGCGCTGCCGGCAACTGAATAGCGTCAATCGCCGAGCGCGGGAAAGCCCGAGTACTCACGTTCTGGGTGGCCGGGGAAAGACAGGTACGAAGTAAAGATGCTTTTCTATTGCAGTAGAGGTCACAATAGAGTTGTAAACCCTGCGTAACGACATCACAGTGCGTATTACATTAGGTAAGCTTCATCGTTTTCTAGCATTGGTCGAGACTAAACTGGGGGAGTTAGTAGCTAGACCCAGTTGGATTCCACTTTCTTTCATTCAGCCACAGTATTATGCCTCGCCGTGGGTCTCGCCGAGCCCTTAGGGGAGCGAAAATCAAGAAAGACGGTTTCATTCTTCCCCGGGATACCATCGATAATTAACGCGCGTCGTTTAGATAGGGCGCTTTTATTCCGCGATTGATCACTGAGCGTAGAATGACCACCAAGGTTTCTGCCTGAAATTCCACGGACGCCAGATGTTTTGAAACATTGACATGGCCCACAATAGACTGGAGCTGCCTGCTTCGGAAAGAAGAAGCGATTGTAACGCCCGAAATGTCAGCGATCAGCAACAGCTGAACTCATGATCCGGAGAACGTCCGGGAAGACCATGTACAGTAGATATGTAGACGATTAGCGGAGCCCACTGCAACACCGTTTACGATCATCGTTCCACATGGCAGAAGGAGGATAGATCCGAGGGTAGGCAAGCAGCAATAATGTAATAAAGCATAGAAAATATAAAGATTGACCATTTCACAGTCGAACTGAATAATTGATCAACCTTGAGCCAGAGCCTCTAGACGAACCGTTGTACCTGATTACTTTCCGACGGCGCAGTCATGTTATTCCAGTTGAAAGCAGCCTTATGGCTAACGTTAACCGCTGCGTCCACGGTTACAGCCACACGTGAGGAGTCTGGCAAAGATGAGTTGCCGAGCACTGGCAGTTAACAAACTCATAGTGCTAACTACCGGGAATGTGAAGCCATTAGTCAGCCGAAGATGGTTACCCGACGACGACAAGGTCCGAGGAGTGAATCTCGGCTCCTTGTTCATCATCGAGGAATGGTTCGCAAAAGACGAATGGGCGAGTATGGGATGTAAGGGCTACTACGACGAATGGTCATGCGTGGAAGCACTCGGCCAGGAAGCGGCAGACGCTGCCTGGGTCACACACTGGAAGTCGTGGATCATGGAGAGCGACATAACGCAGATCGCCAGCTACGGGCTGAACACCATCCGCGTCCCCGTTGGTTTCTGGATCAAGGAAGACCTTGTCTATGACGACGAGTACTACCCAAGAGGTGGCCTGCAGTATCTCGATCGTCTTATGGGCTGGGCTAGCGATGCTGGTTTGTACGTTATCATGGACTTGCATGGCGGCCCTGGTTCTCAATCCCCGAACGAAGAATTCACCGGACATGTGAGTGAACATCGCATCCTCCTCCCTCTCTAATAAAATACGTTAACAGAGATATTTTTAGGGCACTGCAAATCCCAGCTTCTTTACGGACGCCAACTATGAACGAGCCAATCAGTTCTTGGAGTGGATGACAGAACGCATCCACACCAATGATGAGTATCGCACCGTTGGAATGATAGAGGTCATCAACGAGCCGATCAAGCGACGCGTCAACGCCACAGATGCCGACGACATGCTGGAGAGGTTCTATCCCGCGGCGTGGGACCGGATCCGCGGCCGCGAAAGCAAACTGGGCATTGCGAAAGGAGACTTGTTGCACATCCAGTACATGGTAAATAAAAACATCACAGTCTCCATATCGCATGTGCTTACTGACTCTGCAAAAAGGGAAGCAACTGGGGCTCCGGCCACCCCGAGATGTACCTGAACGACACAACGAACCTCTACTTCGACGACCACGTGTACTGGAGATTCGACACCCGATCCGGCAGCACGAAGGAGAGCTATATCAACGCGACCTGCAGTCTATATAGTCCCGAAGCCGACGTGATCGTCGGCGAGTTTTCCGTCTCGATAGCTAGCGACTTGCAGAACACGGACGAGTTTGCTATCCAGGGACATCCGGAGAATATCCCGTGGTACACCGATTTCTTCGCTGCGCAGGTCTCGATCTACGAGAAAAGCGGGGGTTGGGTGTATTGGAATTGGAAATGCAACTGGATCAACGAGTTTAATGATTGGCGATGGTGCTACAAGACTGCCGTGGAGGCTGGTGCTATTCCTAAGGATGCTTCGACGGCCGCCTCTCTATCTCCTTGCTAGTTGGCCCCTAGGTCCCCTTTTCTTCAGTAGGTTTAAGTAGTGCATACTATTACAATTCCGTTACAGTTTATGAATGACGTGGTAGTGTGTCTCCTTCAACGGACGAACTACATGGTCGGAATCAACTAGATAAAACCCACACAAGCAAAATGCTAATAAGTCTTCTTATGAACTAATGCAGTGTTTAAACCGTCGCCTACAGCAAGTGTGGTCAAGCCTTGAAAAAGCCTATGACACGCACGTTTGGGTAACAGAACCCCAAATTAAATTTATAGTACCGCCCATCGGCTATCTGCTAATAATTCACAATTCAACCATCACTGACTTGGGACACGCCAGCTAAAAGATATAACTCTACCTGTACCTGTACAACGAGCTCCGGGCGGTTGGAAACCTTATAGCAAAACAAAAAACTTCGCTTTACTTAATTAAAGTATTTATTTTGGCGCATTTGAGATTTGAAAGTACATTGTGTAAAAAATGCAAAATAAATGATGAAAAGAGACGACGCGAGCGGAAAAGAGGCGTCGAGAAAAACGAAAAAGAATGCATCAGCCGTGAATCGAACACGGGGCCCATCGATGGCAACGATGGATTTTACCACTAAACCACTGATGCCAACGAGATCCACCAAGGGTCACGAATTGTCAATTTAGCATCAATTGAATATCATAATGAACTGTAGAAACACAAGTCTTGATAATTATCTATTCACAAATAGGCAGTGTATACTGCAATAAGAAAAGTGAAAAGGTATTCGCAGCAGTTTGCATGTATCGATTTCATATGCACAAGCGGAACCCAATAGTGAAGCTGATCTGGGTTCACTAAGATCATTATCCATAAATGCTATTCGCAAACCAAAATTTGGATAATATATCGGGTTGACTCACCAATCAACGGCTATGATGTACAGCTTATACACGAGAAGGTAAACACCTAGTTGGAATAGTGCTGGGTATCCGAACATATGGTAATGCTTTGCCACTAAATGAGTCTGGTAAGACTCGTTCTACAAAGCCAAGCTTGACTGCAGTACACTACGTGAGTTGGAGTTGAAAACTGTCACATCTATGGTAGTAAATGGCGAACGCGATATGGAGTGACATCCCAACGACCAAAATTAGGAGTCTGTGGTATCTTCATTGTTGTCCCTATCAATGCCAAGACGAATCATGACGTCCCCAAAATGTTGAAAGATCTATGCAAATGCTAGATATCTAGATCCGCCGCCTTGGTGGAACCCACCGGGTATGTTGAAACCGTACGCCAATGCTGCCGAGCCCAATTTTCGTGACATGTCCGATGAGGGAATCATATGTCTCTAAACCCAACAACGCCGTTCGCAATGCAGAAAGAAGTTGATTCTCCCGCGATAATTTGAGAGTAAGTCCCTCACGGAAAAGACATTATACAGGGAAATTAAAACTTGAGCTCCTTGGGTTGTTCCCAGGTGAAGCTCTGGTTGGTGCCGAAGTGACCGAACTTAGCGGTCTGGTTGTAAAGAGGTTGGACGAGGTTGAGCTGCTTGGCAATGGGACCAGGTCGCATGTCGAAGTTAGCCTTGACAATCTCCACGAGCTCCTCTGAAGTCTTGTCTGAGGTGCCATACGAGTCAACGTAGATGGAGCAAGGCTCGGCGACACCGATGGCGTAACTGAGCTGGACCAAAGCTCGGCGGGCGAGCTTGGCGTTAACAAGAGACTTGGCAACCCACCGGGCGAGGTAGGCGGCCGATCGGTCGACCTTGCTGAAATCCTTTCCGGAGAAGGCACCACCACCGTGGGCACCCCAGCCACCGTAGGTGTCGACGATGATCTTTCGGCCGGTGACACCGGCGTCACCCTGAGGGCCACCGATGATGAACTGTCCAGAGGGTTGCAGCTGCGAGACTGTTAGTACTCTCCGTAGGGTTTGTGCCGGGACGATGGGCAGTGAGACTTACGTGGAGAACAGTGTCGTCGTCAATGTACTGGCTGGGGATGACAGGGTCGATGATCTTGGACTTGAGCTCCTTTCGCAGCTGCTCGGTGGTGATATCGGGAGAGTGTTGGGCCGAGATGACGATGGTGTGAACACGCAGAGGGACGACGGCACCGTTGTCGTGCTTGTACTCCATGGTGACTTGGGTCTTGGTGTCGGGTCGCAGCCAGGGGGCGACGCCGTTGCGGCGAGCGTCAGACATGGCCTTGTTCAGTTTGTGGGCGAGCAAGTGAGACAGGGGGTGGAGCTCAGGGGTCTCGTCAGTGGCGTATCCGAACATGAGACCTTGGTCGCCGGCACCTAGCTCCTCGAGAGCCTTCTCGTAGTGGAGACCCTGGGCAATGTCGGGAGACTGTTGCTCGATGCCGACTAGCACACTGCAGGTCTTGTAGTCGAAGCCCTTGTCGGACGAATCGTAGCCGATCTCCTTGATGGCATCGCGGATGACCTTCTGGTAGTCGATATTGGCCTTGGTGGTAATCTCACCGAAAACCATGATCATTCCGGTCTTGGTTGCCGTCTCACAGGCGACCTTGGAGAGGGGGTCCTCCTTGAGGGCGGCATCGAGAATGGCATCTGAGACCTGGTCGCAGATCTTGTCGGGGTGACCCTCACCAACAGATTCGGACTGGACAGGATGTCAGCATTGGCATCTACAATAAGAGTACACCAAGGACAATTTCGATGGCTATGTCAATTGGGATGTCAATGGGTGCTTACGGTGAAGAGGAAAGCGCCCGCGTTCTTGGGCTGGCTGAAGTGGCTGGTGCCGTTGGTAGCAGGCATCGTGACGGTAGAAGGACCGCACCGGATACTTTGGAAAGGATATGGGCGATATAAAAAAGAAAAGAGACAAAAGGAGAATCCCAATGTAATGGATTGTGTGTAGATAAGAGCGTGTATGTGTGTGAGAGGGGGATTGATTGATATGAAGGAGGGGGAGAGGGACGAGAGGAAAAGGCGGGAGGACGTGAGACCAAAGTTTTTAAAGGGACGAGATCGGACAGTGGAGGGGCAGGGTCCTGTATCCTTTCGCTACCACCTGGCTGAGTTAGTGCCGTGCTACCTACTTAGGTACGCTTAGGAGACCTAGAGTAGGTACAGAGGTGGGTAGGTGTTCTGATAGCGTCTACATAAGCTCCGAGGTACTTGTGAGCCATAAAGTGGGTGAAAGTTACATATTATGTGCGCTTGAACCCAAATGGTGCAATACCCGTTTAAGCTAGGCCCATCCTCAAAGTGCTTAGTAAGGTACACTATAAGTAGAGCCTTCGGGCACGTTGTCTTTGCGTTCCTGGTGGTTATGCTAGTAGTCAGTTTTTTTTTACTATAATGGGCTTAGATGTGTCTGGATGTGCTCTATCAGATGGCTGTGTGTGCGTACCAATCTATTAGATCTATCTACCAGTAATAGTGCCGTCGCCGCTCTTCTACTGTATGGACCCAGGAACGCTTTTCATTGTTATTCAATCGGTAGATAGAACAGAGTCAGGACTCAGACGCGGGGATTTTCTCAACCAACAATCTCAACTTCTCCCCTCCATCACCCTCTATCACCCACCAATTGGAGATGGGTAGATACAGTAGGTGCAACTCCTGCCTCGATAATTAAAAGCAGGTCAATTCTTTACAGTAATACAGTACTTATCCATAGTAGGGGAAGTATCGATAGTGCAATTCAGGTATTTCGGACATGACCCTATCTGGACGTGAGTCTGGCACGCTATGGCTTGATAGTAGTATGTCAACCAGAGTCGACCTTGTTGATCATATCCACTAGTCATTGATGTGATTGTATCATTTGCCGGCCGGTCTACGAGACAGTACTGTGCACGGGGTACTTCCAGCCTCCATTGATGGTGATAGGATAGGATTCCCAGGATTCCCACCGGTCTGGTCAGCCCGCAGGTGGTTGGCTCGGCTTCGGGGAATACACGCCGGCCCGTCCGTTTCGGCGGCATATTGCTGATGCCTACTTACTCGAAACGCTGGCAAATGCATTCGGAGCCTTCGGTGAATATCTAGGGCAATAGTATCACCGCTATTCCAGCCAGCGGGTCGCACCGAAGCCGAGCTGGTCGCTACCTGGTGTTTGCCGAACTCATCGGATGTATGTATGTATATGTATGAGTATATATAGACAGACGATGAACACACCGAGTGCGGGGACCCAGAGCTCTCTAACTATGTGGATTCTTCTATGCGCAAACCAGCAGTTTTCAGCACGGCTTTTTTTATATTCGCGCTCCTATTCCCTTCGGTCCAATTGCTGATTGGACTACTGGCTACTGGTGTACCCAGCATATCTATATCTATATGTACAATACCTACTGTATTGTATTGTTTATCGGTGCTGTTTCGCAGTCGGCGAAAGGACGTCCTATGGATTCCATGATGTTCCATGATCCCAGAGCTGTAGTGTACCTACTGTACGCTGCCACGGCTGTGCACGGTCAGAGCTGTACGGTCAAGATCATCTAGACTAGGTATTTTCTGACTTTCTGACTGTATCCAGCCTGGCAGGATCTGTGGTACCAATGCTTACTATATAATCGGGTACGTGCCGATGAGGGGTACTTGGATTGTGTGACGGTTCTGGGCCTGGACTGTACCTGAACACGATTACGATTCAGTCTAGG
This sequence comes from Xylaria arbuscula, assembly GCA_022385695.1. Lineage (NCBI taxonomy): Eukaryota > Fungi > Ascomycota > Sordariomycetes > Xylariales > Xylariaceae > Xylaria > Xylaria arbuscula. The sequence goes on from MU279395.1 coordinate 25,790, forward strand.
TAGCAAATGAACAAGGGGACGGTCGGCAGGCCGGCGGCAGTCGGTAGGCTGTAAGTAAATGGGTCGTCGTACTGATAAAATGTTGTAATGGCGCGGCTATCTCTAGGTAGTCACACTACCTACAAGATAGCTCCGTGATCACTTACAAGCCGCACTATTCATTATCTGTTTTAAGGGTTCAAGTAATACAGTTGTAAGAATTAGGTGATGTAGAAGACATATGTAGGCACTCAACTCTCTTATCAATGTATGCAGGTGTTCTCTTTTAAGTTCCAATACCGTAGGAGGTGTACAACCTGTACCTTTAGGTAAGTCTAAGTAGGTACTTTGTACTGACGTATCACAACCCCACTTGACATGCGCAAGTGGGTCATCTTAATTCTACCCCTCCAAAAAAAGTTGTTTGGGATGAAGCCAACTGCAGCGATAAACGGACAGCTTCATACAGCATTACACAGCATTGTGCAGCGTCATACCTGCACACTAGACGACGACAACGACGACGAAAATAACCTTTTCAAAGCTGCAGGAGCTCCCAATTTCAGCCTCGATACAATAGAGGAACACTTGCGACTCAAATATCATCTTTGGTACTTGGGCTCCAAGTGAATTTGTGTCAGCGGGGCGAGACTTATCGGCCCTGTCAAGACATCCCGTCGCGAGCACGGGCATTCAGCAGCTTACCGACTTGTCGCTAGACCGCCTGTAGCTACACTGGAATGCACTTGAACATCTAACTGGACCAAATCGAACCGAGACAAACATCCCCCCTCGTATCAACGTAGCTTCAATCCAGCCTGACCCGACAAGCAAGCAAGCAACCTATAACCATGAGCAAGTTTGGTGTCATGGTGATGGGCCCAGCCGGGGCGGGCAAGGTTCGTGAGCTTCTGCCCCTGCGGAATGACAAGACCATCATGCTCGCAGAGCTGTGTCCCCTTCCTACCACACCGTGACTAACATGGAGTACTAACATGGGGTGCTGACATGGAATACACCAGTCAACATTCTGCGCTTCTCTGATCACCCACCTGCAGCTCAACCGGCGGTCCGCATTCTACGTCAACCTCGATCCCGCCGCCGAGACCTTTGAGCATTCTCCCGACCTCGACATCAAGGACCTCATCTCCCTCGAGGATGTCATGGAAGAGATGGGCCTCGGCCCCAACGGCGGCCTGATCTACTGCTTCGAGTTCCTGATGGAGAATCTCGACTTCCTCACCGACGCCCTCGATTCGTTGACGGAGGAATACCTCATCATCTTCGACATGCCGGGCCAGATCGAGCTCTACACCCACGTCCCCATCCTGCCCGCCCTCGTCCGCTTCCTCACGCGCTCCGGCTCCCTCGACATCCGTATGTGCGCCGCATACTTGCTCGAGGCCACCTTCGTCGTCGACCGCGCCAAGTTCTTCGCCGGTACGCTGAGCGCCATGTCGGCCATGATCATGCTCGAGGTGCCCCACATCAACATCCTGTCCAAGATGGACCTCGTGAAGGACCAGGTGCGCAAGAAGGATATGAAAAGATTCATCAACCCCGACAGCGGATTATTAGACGACGATCCCACCGAGAAGGCCAGGAGAGCCGCCGAAGGCAAGAACGCACTCGACGAGCAAGAGGAAGACGCGGCGGCCGATCTGCAGGACAAGGACACCCTGATGCGCGGTACGGGCTTCAGGCGACTCAACAAGGCCGTGGCCGATCTGATTGAGAGCTTCAGCATGATCAGCTATCTCAAGCTGGATGTGCAGGAGGAAGATAGTGTGGGGGCTATTCTGAGCTATATAGATGACTGCATACAGTATCACGAGGCACAGGAGCCGAAAGAGCTGAAAGACGAGGAGTTCGGAGAGGTCGAAGAATGAGAGCGCATGTAAACAAAGACGGCATATTCAAGACGGGACGATCAAGAGTTCAGGGGTCGGGATCTGCCAGCATGGTAGCACTGGAGCAGTTGGGAATGTTGAATCGGTGTAAAGGTGTAAATTTAGTTAGTTGGTTGCATAGCATAGGCGTTTCGGGGAACCAACTGGGAATTATCATGATATTGATACCAAGAAATCAGAACTCGAAAAGAGTATGAGTATGTCCCAAACCAGTTTACTCCTAACAAACAAGCAAGCAAGCCATCGCTCGCGTGTTCCCCAAGAACGCTGATATTCTAGAAAGAAAAGAAAAGCATCAAAGACAGACCTTGGGGCCGCTGTCGTATCCAGAGTCGTAAAGTATCGTCCATGCTCTCAGCCCTACCATCCCTTTCTCGTCTTTTTATCGTTTGTGAGCTCTTCTCCCGCCTAGACACGCACACACGCACGCACGCACGCACGCACGCACGCATCACCTTCCCCGACCACTATACCCAGCACTCCTCCCCGACCCCGAGCCCATACGTCCCGTCCCTCCAAACGATCCCGCTCCGGCACCAGCCCCAGCCCGGGTCTGCGCATCATATTTCTGATACTCGCTAATCCAAATATCCCGAACCATCCCGGCATAAACCACCAACCGGCGCGCCACAGCAACAACATCAGCAACAAACGCTTCCGGACCGCGGTTATACAGGACCATAAGAGCGAGTCCCAAGGCCCCCCACAGCACGGCGCGAAAGGCGAGACGCGTGAAGAAGGAGATGGTGCGCTGTACGGCGAGGAGGATCTGGAAGGCCACGAAGAAGAGGGTTAGGAGGAGTCCTATGAAGACTACGTCTGGGGCGTCCTGGAGGATGTGGATGGCGCGAGTCGCGAGGGGGGAGATTAGTGGTTGCAGGACGAGCGCTGCTTGTTGACTGGTTTGGACTGCGTAGGAGGAGATGGTGCGGAGGGTGCTTGTTGGGTGGAGCACGTGGTCGTGGAGGAGTTGGAGGGTTTGATCTGGGAGGATGCCTGCGTTGGGGATTGGTTAGTTGGTCTTCTCCTCTTTTTGTTTTGTTTTGTTTTCTTTTCTTGAGGCGCGTAGGGATGCCTCTCTTGACTTGTACGGGCTTGTTCCGGTGACGGGATGGGGATGGAGGTGTGCATGTGAATGCGAATGTGAATGAGGACAGAGACATACCCCGTAGAGCGTTGATAACCCAGATATCGTCCATGACGATTATTTGCGTCTCGATTCCCTCCCTCTAGTCTTCGTTCCCGCAAGTTTCTCCCAGTTGTGTTTATCGTGGTCGATTATTGGTGGTGGAGTACCTATTCTTGTTTGTTCACTGTAGAAAGAGAGTACCTAGGTAGGTAGGTACTATGTAGGTAGGTATCTCGCAAGACTGCCCGGCTCGTCAAAAAGCCAAGAGTAAATGTGGCGCCTTAGTGGAAGCCTGAGGCCGCTCCTGCCCCTCGATGCACCACCTTACAATTAGGAACTATAGGGAAAGAAGCTCAATCAAAGGCCCTGGGAGTTTTGAGAAACAAATGAGAAAAATAAATAAGATGAAATAATCAAAAATTAAGATCAGATTACGCGAATGGACGGATGCTAAGTAAGTCCCTTAACAGACCAGGGGTTTGTTTGTTGCTACCGGTATCTTAGTAGGTACCTACTCCGTACTGTTCTTAGTAGGTACAGTATAACTGCAAGACTGCAAGGGACAAACGATAAGCAGGGATAGGTAACTTGTGAGCAGAAGAAGTATAAAGTAGGTAGGGGCTCCGAGGGGCTCTCACGCTACACATACCGCACTCACTATACCGTACTTCCGGTATGGCGTGACGGTGAACAACACAACACACACACACGTGTATTTGTGACCTATTCAGGCATTCTGCTGGTGGCTCATATCTGATTTGATCAAATTGTTGTAGCGGTGAGGGGACCCCTGTGGATCGCCTGCTCTCTCTGTTGATAATCTTAACTCCGAATCTTGGCTCTACCTACTTGTGTGATAATCCCGATAACTCGGTAAGTCTGAGAACTTTGCATATCCTACCGCATGCATAGCAGCATAAGTAGGAGACTCGGGTTTATTTCAAGGTGAGATGAGGCGCCACCTGGGCAGTTGCCTGCCTACATGACCTCCTGTAAACATTTAATTGAGGCCTTCGGGACTGATCACGATGTAGATTCTCGCGGGACAAAACTCGTGTTTCAAACCCGCTTCTACGAGAGCCAGCTGCATATCACCATGGAGGAGGAAGGTCACAAGCACCATTTTCGACTTTTTCAGGGACATCACTTCATTATTTTCCCGTCATCTCATATATTCTAGCCATGTAAGCCTCCTTATATCAAGGTATCCAAGCTTTGATTTACTATACACTGATGCCCTAAAAGCTGTTGAGGAGCTTAGACAGCTTGGCAAAGTTAGGAGAGCCCAGGCCAGTAACCGGGTCCCATCCCTTCGAAGCCTTGAAACCCACCGTGTCGCAGCCCGGGTTGCTTCCCGAGACGACGTCGTTGAACACCTCCGGGTGGGCATACAAGATAGGGTGGATGAAGCCGAGAGTAGACTTGCCAGCCTTGAGACGCTCCTCGTTAACGAGCGTAAGGACTGCACCCCAGACCGGCGCGGACAGCGAGGTGCCGCCAACAAGGTACCAATTGCCACCCCCAAGGACAAGCTGACGGTCACCCACGGCGCCGACGTCGGGGTAGGCTCGGCCGAGGCGGTTGTAGACGCCCTTCTTGATGTGCGAGAAGTCGCTGTCGACCGAGAACTGCGCGTAGCTGTCGAACGGGAGCGTCTGGGCGACGGTGCCCAGGTACTTATCCACCTGGAGCGCCTGCCAGATGGGCTGCGGGAAGATGTTGCTGAAGCCTCCGCCGCTGGGGAACCGGGCCGTGGCGACCTCGTTGAGCTTCTCGTACGGCGTCTCGGCCGTCTTGTTCGAGTAGCGGTCCCACTCGGTGCTGCCGACCGAGAGGACGTAGGGACACGTGCTGGCGTAGTCGGGGTAGAAGATCTCGGAGCCGTCTGCTTTGGTTGGGCAGTAGCCGTTGTCTCCCACGCCGGAATCACCTGATGAGATCACGATGGTTGTGCCTTGGAGGTTGAGCCTGGGATACGTCAGATATCTAGCCAGTGGGCATATGAGATGGGGAACTTGACTCACTTCAACCACTCGGAACACTGGCGCTTCATGTAGTAGTCGGGCAAGTCGGACTCGCCGCCTCCGTACGAGATGGAGATGACGTTGGTGGGCTTGTACACACCGCACTGGAGCTTGCCGGTGTAGCCACCCGGGTTGTTGTCCGGGTACTGCGGGTCCTGGCAGTCGGGAGTGTTGCAGTCACCCTTCTCGCCGAAGGCCGCGTAGTTGCAGTACGATCCGTCAATGGCGTCCAGGAACGTGTTCCAGAAGCCGTTGTAAGTATAGTTGTACTCGTAGTACTCGTCATCGGTCTGGAACAAGACTACGCCTTGGGGATAGATGAGAGGCCACGAGGCATCGAAATCCAAAGATGATTCAAGACCGACTTCGAGAGGGAAGGGTGATGGTGTCTCGATGGATCCGATTGCCCCGTCGATCAAGCGCTCCTCCGGGTAGGTGCCTGTTGGGACGTTTAAGTCACTGCTATTCGTCAGCTTTCATCTGTGTGTCAAGCGCTGGTTTCTCTGCACGTACGGGTATAGAGTCTTGAAGAAGACGTCCAAGTCCTTCTTGCTATAGTGGTCGTCCAAGCTTTCAAAGATTCCCAGCTTGTTTCCGGGGAATTTGGTCGATGCTTTGGGGATGTTGTACTGGGCTATCCAATCACATCAGTATCTCCATCTACAGGCAGGGGAAATCACCAGGTTACCTCTAGTGCACTCTGCAGTGACATAGATGGAGCACGTAGTTGAGTTGGGCTCCGGGAATGCTGGCAGAGCGGTGATGAAAGGCTGTACATCGTCCTTAAAGCTACGCTTCATTTTCTTCTCCTTGGCGGCATGCTGGCGCGTACGTAGCCTGATGCCAGGGGTCACGTAGTCGACGTGCTCCTGGATCTTGGCAGGAACATGGTAGGACTCGGTGGACATGTCAGTGCTCCCGTCGGCGTGTTCCCACACGTAGAAGTCCGCGAACAATAGATCCTCAGCTTCCTCAGTCGTCGCATCAAATTGGATCCACTGAGTACCACCGCATATTAGCCTCGGTAAAATCAACACCACCGACCAGCGGAGGTTCAATGCTGCTGAATTACCTGTTTATTTGCCGACAAGCTGATGCGGTCTGCCGAGATGCCCGCGCTCTGGACCCATTCTCGAATGACATCGATGCTGGAGTCATGAGGAGCGAAAAAGTCGATGACTTCCTGGGCGCTCATATGCTTTCCGTAATTCGGGGACGCCGGGTTCGAACTAGTACTCCAGATCAGCGCCTGATCCTATAAGTTGTATGCTTTGAAATGTTTCCTACATGTCCATCAGCTTCTCATGGCCAGCTTCCAAGTTGGACTGCCTCAAGCCAATGCGCATAGGGAGGACGGCACGGGCCGGCACCTTTGCCTTCTTCGTCCAATGATGAGCCCAATGAGGAGCATGGCGCTCGTGAATGGCATGAGTTGACGGAACCTCACGCCGCTTCAGGTTGACGGGATTAGCGACAGCCTCCAAGGCTAATCCGGCCGCGAGAACTGTCAGAAGAGAACCGCCAATCATTTTTCACGATTCAAAAACTAATAGACACAAAGCCCAGCAGACGGGAGCTCCATGGCGGACATCTGGGTCGTGATCGACCGTTTATATAGAGACCATACTCAGTAGGAACGATAGCTATGAACATGGCTCATGTCGTCAGCCTGCAGCGCGCATTGATGGCGTCTATACCCTGGTGTTGTTGATCCCAATCCAAGGCGCGGATTCGCTGGAACCCCTTAGCTAGCGTAGCTATCACCCCATCTTATCAGTCAGGCATCTTTGGGAAATGCTGAGCTTCCAATGATCTATCGCCCATGGCGCCATCTCCCGCGATCTCACCTTCTGTTTAGGGCTAGGAGGCTTGCCCAGATAGGGTATTCGCCGTTGTGATCACCGCCTCGCTCAGCGCCCGTAGTTCGTTGCCATGCAACTCGCAGCTGTCTCCCCGTCTATTTAGCGCCCTTTGATTCGTCTGAATAAGCCCTTGTGTCGACTACCCAGCGAGCTAACAGGAACGGGTCAATCTGTGGGGTTGGTGAGCCCTCAAGCATGAGGTTCAAGCTTTTCCAAGCAACCCAAGACATTAGCACTGCACCTGTAAAAAGCTTGTCTCTCTTATGATGGAAATACACAAGTTTGAAGTAGCTTATAGAGGATTATACGCCAAAATAAACGTCTTATATCATTCAATTCTACGCTCAATATGGTATGTTCTAGGAAGATATACACCCCTATTTGTAATAGTAAGCATCGTGTACGTCTACTTATAAGTGGCTAGAATACACTACGTTAATTCAATCCACTCTGCTGCCTTCATAGCCGTACCTGAAAAAACGCCTCGCATTATCAAATCATTGACATATCAGATCTCCAGCATCCCCGTCCGTCACGAAGTGCGCTCCGTCGGTACACCGGTAACCCCCAGCCTGCGGAATCCACTCATACCCCATCGGACATATGCCCATTTTCTTCAGTCTCGCCTTTTCATCTCCAACTCTTTCTTCATGCGCTCTTCCTTCTCCCGACGTTCAGCCTCTGCTTGATGCGAATGATTTCGAGTTTGCGCAGCACTTCACGCCGAGCGGCGTGCGCCTGTCGTTCGAGCTCGGCTTCCTTCTGACGCGACGCGGCCAGTTCGCATGGCCGCTTTTACGTTGTCGCGCTGCAGCTGCAGCCAGATCTCGTCCGTGACGCCAGCGTGCCGGCGCACAATTTGATTGGCGGACTTCGGCTCCGGCGGACCATCTTCCCCGTCCGCGGCATTTTCCGTAGTAGGTAATGTAGAGACTCGGGTACCGGTTGTCTCTTGATAATCATGCTAAGAGATTGAACAGGCAGCAGAGTATTTGAAGTGAATGACGAGTTACATGCAGAGGCCCTGCTGCTTCGCTGTTCGATGATAGATGACGTCTGTCACGATCTGCTCGAGAACAACACGATTGAGCTTTTCTGTTTTGCTTTACTCATTCTCAAGAAAATCCATTTTGCTAGAGTCTGTACATCTCGCGCATCACCCCAGGATGGCGTCTGAACCAACGTACCAAAGAGCCCCAATAATTTGCTATCAAGAGTGGGCGATAATTCCAGCTCGTACGTATCAAGCTTCCTCGCGCCAAGACTTTGCAATAAAAGATCGCGATAATGTCTTAGGGGCAGGCGATAGAATGATATCGTTTCCGGGAGCCGACTAGTTGAACCGGGGATTTGATTCGTTGAATGATTGATGTCATTGTCGTGGACAGCCAAGATGACTAGAATCTTACTCTGGTAGCGTTCTTTCGTTAGACAGTCGTCCTTGCCAAATGGGCCTTCGGCAAGTCTGTACATAAAGAGCACACGACCAAGTGCCTCCTCGAATTTCTTCTGCACCTTAGGTCTTGTCTGACCTACGTACTGTTCGATCATATCAGTAGCGGAACGCTCCTTTGGTCTCAGCAACTAACCCGAGGTCGTAACAGACTTTGCCCATTCTTCTCTCTGTGCTGCTTTTTCCGGTACCTGAAGACGTATTAGTCCGATTCATGTCTTAAGAACCCTTTGCGAGAGATCATGCTTACCTGGGGGTTACGGAAAAGGTGGCCGGAGGAAATCTGCGAACGGATTTCCGCATCTGAAAACCACATTGCCTGCATGTTCTGAACTTCGTGTTGCTACCCAGAGGCTTTAGCTGCTGAATGAAATCCTCACATCCAACAACGCCTTTAAAGAGCATCTAGACATTAGTTCCAGCATGGTCTAACCGATCAAAACCAGTGTCAAAATCATGTGTTTCAAGCCAAATCTTCTTGCTCGGTATAATTGCTTTGGTCAAGGGTTTCTATTGGCACTCCTGAGCTTAATCGAGGATAATATCAACCTCTCCTGCATTACCAAAACAAGATCTATTTCGTGCGCGACCAAGAAGGGAGACACAGGCATTCTTATCTGCTTCTCCAGCACGGAACCCTTGCTGTTTAAGCTTGAGGGTAAGGATCCTTCGAAGCTGCGAGCCGTTGTAGTTTTCAAAGACGAACACCGAAGACATGGGCAAGCATCGTGATAGGGGAGTACTGACGTTTTAGAACATATATTCCATCTGTCCTGGGTATCAAAGTAGCAGTAGACACCGGTCTTCGACGAGGTGGGATTACTCCTCAGCGACAATTATGTCGATGACGCCAGTTCTGTAAGGATCACTTGCTCCCTCTGAACGGGACAATGCACTAGCGAGCATATACGCTTCGTTAATGAGAACCTTCCTTTTGCCGCCTCCAGGATTTCTTTGGTATTGTTCTCGAATTGTCTCAGGGCACTACCAATGAAATCGCCGGAACCCTTGATGACAACTTCACCGTTGCTAAGTAGACCCAATACCGCTAGGGTTCTGCCGTACAGTTTAACTACGGTGGTTTTGCCCATCCCTAGGTCTCCTACGAGAACCTTGTTGAGGGAGCATCCTATACGTGGCTGTTCAGCCAGTTTGCTCATAGTTCGTTTGCAAGACTTGAGACCAACCATATCATGGAGTACCGAGTTATCATATGACTAAGCTGAGGACATATAATGTCGATTTTGTTAAGTAGTAAGTCTTCGGGATTCCGCCACGTCGCCTGCTCTGGTGAATCATGTCTGCTTGTCGTCGTAGTAAAGCAGAAAGGACATTATGAACCTCGCGTGCATTACCGAAACCTTCGCGGTCACAGCCGTGACCGATGCGACGGGAGGCGATTCGCCTGTAAAGCCCCCCAGCGCACCTTCAATCTTCATGCGGCCAGAGAACCTCCCGCCAAGCTCATGATGCATGATACGAAGCAGCTCATTGTCTTCATAGTCCTGAAATTCTAGGTGAATTGGGATGCGACTTGGTATGCCCGGATTATGAGCGAAGAATGCCTCCATTTGTTTGGGGTACCTGACCAAGACAAAAACGGTCTTCCCAGCCGGCACAGTTCTCAATTTCGGCGAGAAGGAAGTCGGGGACTTGTGAGCCTGCGATTGAAGAGTTGAATACGATTCGATATGCTTCGCCGAGGAAGAGTACACCACCGCCATTTTGGAGAAGATTGACTAATAGAGCTTGGGCGCCTTGTATACCTTCATAAGCTGGAAGCGAGCGTTTTGTCTCCTCAAAGTCGCTGCCCGGGATGAAGGACTGGAACTTACCATACAATCTCACTACGGCAGTTTTACCTGTCATGAATTGGAATAGCATTAAATAACGTTTTACTACGTGTCTTTACCCGTTCCGAGATTCCCAAATGAGCTGCTCCAAGCATCTCGCCCTTTAGGTCTAACCCTGCTCTAGTGGATCTGAACTTGTGATACGTAGGCATATGCGTGGTGGATTGAGCACTAGCTGGTCCTCCAGGAAGGTAAATCCCAAGACATTGTTGCCCTCAACGAGACACTTAAAACTCTAGTGCTAGAAAAAGGTCGCCGCCCGTTTAAAAGCTTTCTTTCTATTTTCAGCAGTACTACTCCCTTGCATGTTCAAATTCATGCTCAGTATGTCGTCGTCGCATCGAAATACTAGAGTGCAAGGGCGCTCCTTGACCGTGGCAGATGATCGAAACCTTGGAAGGACAGCTTCTCTATGAAAGTAATCCGAAATCCTCGTTTTCGCTTTCCGGTGGCTACACTGCGGGAACTCGTCTTACGTGTCGCCAATCGTGTTTTCACCAAGCAACCGAAATTGATTATCGCGATGCATGATAGCACGAGCTTCTGGATGAGCATCTGAAATAGCAGAGACGTACAGATGAAACGGCCCCTCGGCTGATAATATTTCGCCTCGGGTTGGGAGAATGGCGATGTCTCGCTAGTATGCACAGTCGTTGTCGTGGCGGCTCCCAGGACTCAGGCTAAAGAAGAGACTAGACCTGTGCTGGTAATAGGGGCTAGCGTTAACAGACCTTTGATCTGTCGCATGAGTCGCTTGGGTTGATAGTAATATAATAAGCTGTAGTAGCAGCTAGGTGAAACCCTCTACTGCCTTGTTGTTTAATCCAAAGTATCGAACATTCCAGACCAATTTATTCCGAAATAGAGGTGGGTCGAGAATAACCCAAGAATCTAAGTGAGGAGCTCCATATCGCAGAGTCCTTTCAAATCCTGTGAACAAAAGTTAGTATCTGGCGTCGTAACTCAAGCAGCAGAAGGTATGGCAACCCCATCCAGCTTACCTGATTAAAAAAAAACCAAGCAAGTCCGAGACGATTCTATCTATGAATCGTAGTGAACCATCGAAAGTCAATGCCCTATGCAATGCTTCCTGTCGAGCTCTCGAGGCGGCTAGTCTTTCTAAACAACTCGTCTTATCTGAAATGTTTTCGAGAAAGTCCTGGGCATTTTGAAGCCGTGTGGTTTTCTAGCTTCCCCTCAGAACAATGTTGAATGTCTTGGTGAGATGGTGGGGTTGTTCTCTGAGTTCTTGTTCGGACTCTCAACCTACTAAGGATTTGGGTGTGCGCCTGCAACTCACGCTGTGTTCTGAGATCTCATGGCAATTCAATAAATGCGAATAGATTGAGGAAGATAGTATTCTAGCTGGCAGAACAAGATCGAGAAAGGTGTTGATAGAGACAATAGAATTCTGAAAATCGTGAATAAGAAGTGGAAAGGACAGGTGAGTTTCGTGCAAACGTTTTTCTAGCTTGTCTGCTTACTACATATCGAATGTCAACAGAGGTATCGATCGCCTGCATTTACTGCGTTGAAACTTACATTAATGCCCAAGGATATGTAAATACTTGAATGCGTTTGATGATTTCGCAGGGCGGAAATAGACCATGTCTGTTTGTTTTTGACTTCGCACAAGAGAAAAGGTTCGGACACACGCGACCGAACAAAAGAGATATTTCACCTGCCTCACTGTCGGATGTGACTAGCAGGGTAGGAGTATCAAGATCGTAAAGTTGACCAAATATGGTGGCAGGAGTAGGACACTACCGAGCCACGGACTGCGGAAAATATACGCTACAACGAGATAGAATATATGCGAATCTGCAAACAGCCCGTGGTAGTAACTAAGATTGACGACACATGGTACTCACAGTGTCTGAATCATAAGAATATTGACATACGCAGGGCGATAGATCACAAGGCACGTTGCACATGTAACCTCCAGACTCTGTCTCAGGCATACAAAACATGATACTGACGAGTGGTGGCGATAGACGGCTCATTCTCTCCTCGCGCCCGAATATCAGGCATTGCTAAGAATGCACCTCAGCGTAACACGCCAGCGCGCATCATATAGTATACTGTAGCTATAATTCATATATCACCTTGAGCCTAGCATGGGATCCATATACCTCTCCGCCCAAGTCTACGAAGTTCATTTTTAACATGGTTCTCGGTGACTTGTAAAACTGACGCCGAGGAAGCGGCGCGTCATTCATTAGGGCTGGCTCAATCCGTGGCTCGTTGTGCGATAATAGGAGGCAGACATTACGGAAAAGACTCACTTAAAGGACGGATAACGATGCGCCGCTAGGACGTATAATCTCGGAGTTCACTCTCCAGCATAGCGCTTTCTTGAGAGAGGTGTTCGCAGACGATGCGCGAATTACGAATTGCGCATATGCAGCCTCATACTCGTTGAATGATCAAAGACCCTTCCAGGATGGTCCGCGACCCAAACCTAAGAAGTGATTCGAGATGTTCATCGGAGTAATTCAGGTCATCTCGCGGTATGGATCCCGCTTCCGCTACTTGCCTGGTGATCATGGTGACTCTATGTGTGATAATAATAGCTTAAAATTCCTTGATCATCAATATAGCTAGCTACATAGGCACTATTTGCCCTCAGTGAAGAATTCGACCTGTCAGGCATCGACTTCAAGAGTTGCGCAAGCTCACTGGGAGACATACTCCGGTTTGCTAGATTGATCGACTCAACATTTCGCTTCGACGTGGAGATGGTTGGTAACACTCTGTTCTTCGCCCGCAATATCAAGAACGAGGTCTTCCCTAACGTACGCAGTTTTGGTTATTCATTTTTAGATGGCGTCACTTCAAGTGACACTGAGGTAGGACTCACCAACGAGTTGTATCTTACGATTTCGGCAGCGTGAAGTTTCTTGTCCGTTTTGAATGTGACGGGTATTTGGCTAGCTACGATGACCATGATACTGTCATCAAAGAGCCCCAATTTAGTCCATCCACACCATAATCCAGCTCAGTGGCGGCACACAGAGTTAGGATGGTTGTACCTCAATGTTGGAAATTAAAACCAAATGTCGAGCTAGATGAGGGGATTGACAAGAACGACGTCTCTGGATTCGACAAATTCCAAACTCCATGACTGCATATCGTACCACACCACGGGAGGGAGGGTTCAAGTTGTCCACGTGAGCGACGTTCGTGAGGACCTGGTGGAATGGGAGACACAACATCAAGATGAGCCGAAGAAGTTTGCCTCTTTCCTCCATCAACTCGATACCGAGGTCAAGCGAGCCAGCCATCTACAGCTGGAGATCTGCCGAGCAGGAACCGGGCCGCTGCAACTGAGAGCACGCGCAGGACCTCTTCCCGATTTCTGGGAGGAGTGTCGGGCTACGAAGTGTGCACTGGGCTCCGAGCGCTCGGCCAATGAGGATAGAAGCAACGAAGAGGACCACGCGTAACCGTCAACAAGAACATCCTCTGACGGATCTAGCGGCACTACGGTAGAGTTCTTGTTTTACTACACTGCATGTAGCCCCGAATACGGATACCGTGGCCATTGTGCACAGAGCAGGTTTCCGTCACGGAATCCAAATCGTGTTTACAATATGCCCCAATCATACACTCGTATTTTATGTTGATGCCTATACTGTCCACTTCTGCTAGGTCCAACACAGGTCAGTTGGCAAGACCACATCAGCCGCACCACGACGGTACCAGAGTGTACATGTCTTCAAGAATCACCACCACATCGCCGACCTGTCGCCGCAGCAGTTACACGCTTCCCCACAGATGGACCTTCTCGTGACATGTCGAGCAAGTCCGTAGCGCACTGGGCTCTCACACAAGCTCGCTAGCGCACCTATGAGCTGCAGTGCCAATGTCCTAGTACTGCGCAATGCTGGCAATGGAGCTGTTTTGAAAGAAGACCGTGCGCTCGGCCGACCACGTCGGGTAGTGGCGAATGATAGCAGAATCAACAACATCGACGCGGTCATGGGCTGCCGTAGTGCTTATTCATTCGGTAACAGAGACGAAGGCTCGTTCAATCTGCACCTTGGTATACAAAGCCATCTGACAATGTGCTGATGTTGTTGACTGGGTTGGCTACCCAGTAGAGCTGAAGTGCTGCATTGCATCATATGTCAACACAAACAGTCGGCAAGAGTAGATAGATGAAATACCGGTACCTGAAATACCTGAAATACCTGCACCATGAAGATACCTACTCAATTCAAAAAAGTTTGTTTGTTTACTTGAAGGGCGTACCTATGCGTATAGTCCATGTATTATCTGCGGCGCTGCACTGGTTACCTAAGTCATTATCATGGCATCGAAGGCGATGTGAGAACCGAATTTCAGGAGAATAAGGGCATCAAAGACGGATATGTGCTGGCCATTCCCCACCAATCGGCAGCCTGCCGCGAAAGTGAGATGCACAGTGCACATACCCCTTCGTATCCTGTACCGTGTCGAAATGACAGTGTGAAAAGTCAGGCAAGATTCACCCGAGTACCTACCTCTACTAACTGTACTTACCCAACCATTTCCTGCACTTGTCGCCGTGAGGCTTTTGTCAAGACTTCCGGTAAAACTATCGAGGCCTCTGCGTTGATCTTGGATTGACCATATGATCAGCGACTCGCCACATTCAAAGACTGTATCTAGATAGCGGCCGGATAGAGTCTGTCTAAGGGGCACCTAGAGATTCCCTCGTATCCATACTAGTATACCAGCCACGCAAAACGCAAAACGCAAAACGTAGAAACAAAGAAGCAAAAGGAGCAAGACATGTTTGTGGTGGTGGTGGTACAGGCTTTGGAGATTGGGGGTCATGAGACTGACTGACTACACTAACAAGATGCACATCATCTCGCAGGGTAGTGGCTGGCTGGCCCTACTTTGGTACATACATACATACATACATACATGTTCAAACCGTGAGGCGGCTTGCGGTGTGTATACTAGGTATTTCCAGCCAGCCCCCCTCATTTTGCTTCGTGCTATGCTGACTGATTCTGTCCTGCTGGGGACGGTGATATCGAGTTGCGGTGTAGGTAGTCTATATACCAAGGTACAGAGAGGTGGTAAATGTGGTAGATGGGTGAGTTGAGTAAGTTGGTCGACTGGAAGCAAGCCAGTCGTCTGCCGCAGTCTGTCGTGAGGCCTGTTGTATCTACATACAGACGACCCTGAAATTGACTAAGTCCGGACAAGCAGGTCCCTTGATTTGACGGCCCATTCCTCCCAACTTGTCTGTACTACACTAGACTGATAAATACAAGACAACACACTAGATAAAATAGTCCACCAACTCTGGTGTAGCGCAGGCGCTCACTTGGTTAGTGCAGGGTTTACAGGTAAACCAGGGACACAATATCGTGTCTTGGGGCCCTTTGTTCCGGGACTTCTCTAACCTAGCTCCCTCCTCCTCCTCCTCATCCCCCTCCCCATCCCCCTCCCTACTCCCTTAGTAGTTCTGTGGGTTGTGGAGAGGGCGCTTGACTGAGACGTTGTTGAACATGTCTTAATTGCGCAAGATGACCTGCAGTCGAGAACTGCTGAAGATTGAAAATTAACGGTTCATGGAAAATCAAGTCACAAGTCACGTTTAACCAACTGTTGTCACAAATAGTATGTATCATGTTCAAGTGTGCGTGAACTGCGATGGCCAAGTATTTTAATCTCTCAAACGCGTAAAAGCAAATGCCCATAGGCATGGTATCGTATCCATGTTCCAATCTTCCAACGCCAAAGCCTTCCCCTGTACCTAGTATGCCACCAGAGCGCCGGGTCCAACATCCTTAAACTAGCACTCCATTTCTAGATATAAGTAAAATGAGAAAAAAGAAGAAAAACCTGACATAGCTTCTTGCTTGATTTTTGAGGAGTTTTTTTTGTTTGTTTGTGATAAGAGTGTCTGGGGACATCATCCCCAAGTACCGTGCACCCGGCCTCGCCGGGTTCTCGACTTGACTCCAATATCCCCGTTTCTCGTCAAAGTCCTCCATCTCCTCTCCACACCATTCTCGCTCTTGCCGACCCTTCGCGCGCACTCCTGCCACTCCGACTTGGAGAGCTTGAGCTTCTCACAGATCAGTTCGACGAGGACGCGGTCATCCTCCAGACTCCATCGCTCGCCATCTTCTTCCTCTTCGACCCCTGTGCCTTCTTTGCTGGTCTCTGCCTCGGTGGGTTCATGCACTCCGTGATAATCAGACCGCTCCAGGCCGCGCGGGAGGTCAGCCGGAGCGATGCGAGCGCGTTTCGGCGTGGTGGGTGTCGGTGTAGTCTGCCGGGCATCTCCTTCTTCCTCGACGTCCGTGTTGTTGCTGATGTCAAGGTCGCTGTCAACATCATCGTCGCGCCCCATGTCGTCGTCCAGGGGGCGACGTCGTTTGTTGATGCCGCGGGGAGGTGCTGGTGTTCGCTTGCGAATCTTCATGCGCTCATCTCTGTTTCCGGCGGTGCCTTGCGGGCGTGGCCGCAGGCGCATCTTGATAGGGGGGAAGGGCGCATGGCCCATTGGCGGTGTCGGTAGCGTCGATAACGGCGGTTGGAGGCTTTGTGTAGGTACTAGCTGGGGTGATCGCAGCATGGATTGCAGTGCGCGACACGAGTGGACAATGGTGCCGAAGGCAGTATGGGGGTTTGAGGGAGGGCTGGCGGGCGGTGAAGCGAACAGCGAGGACTGCAGGCGGGTGACGGGCGGGCGCGACATGTCGCACGATGACAGCGCGGAGGGCATTAACATCGTGGCAACGGATAGTTCTTTTTGAGTCGGACGCTTGGACGCTTCCTCTATCTCTCTCCGGCTCTCTCTGTGCGGTGTCTCGTCTTGCGCGAGTTGAGCGCCGTACTCTATGTGCTGTGCGCTGTGTCGTGTATCGGGGATAGGTAGTAAGAGATAGCCTGGGGAGCTAGGCCACTTGAAATGCGGCCGAGGAAGGGTTCGCGTAGGCGCGCAGATTATTCTGGGCGATGTCGTTGGTGTTGCTGCTACTTTTGGCAATGCGCAATCTTGGAGACGGTAAGGTAGCGCCGAGCAAATCGACGAAAGCGAATTTCTGACTCTGGAGAATGATTTGTTGATTCTGGATGGCGAGGGACGATATCGATTGAACGCGACAGTCCTTCTACTGAACGACGACGACGACGACGGGAGATGGACACGGCCAGGTAAGAGGGTGGGAATGTTGAGAAGAGTTGCGACCGGGGAAACCGGTGGACAGAGAGGAATAATGTACCTAATAAGATGGGAGGAAACGCTAGCCACCCTGTAGGTACCTGTCTCTACCTGCCGCTAGCGGTACTATATAAAGTGCGCGCAGCCAGACTCAGCGTACTGTGCCGGTCTTGGCCAGCAGAAGCTCCCTGTCTGCTGCCTGTCTAGCAGGCGGGTCCGCATGATTCACGGCGGTACATTGCCCATGTACACTCGATTCGAACTGCGCCTTTTCGGTCAGTGAAGTGGGACAGGTAGGTGTACAGCCAATCAGCCATCAGTCGCGAAGCTCAGACACCTCTCACCCACCAACTCGCCCTAGGTACCTCCTACACTAACTCAGAAAGAGCGCAAGTCGAGGGGTGTACTATCACCTGTAGGCTGGAGCCAGGTACCTATGATGTAGGTATGTATGTACTCCGTACGTTAGGTAGATCCATCCACCTTTGATGTAGAAGCGCCCGCACAGCTTTGCCTGCCTGTAAGTACCTCGGAGAGACCTGCAACCACTTAACCACTTGCCCCGATCGACCCATCCAGTGCCGAGCGACAACGCAGTTTGGACAGACTAGCACGGCTCCTCCATTCCAATACCACCTCTCTCTTTGATCCCTTGTTCTGCCCTTGGGTGCTCGATACAAAACCGCCCTTCACCCAGGCGGCTTTGCCGCGCCTGACGCCCCTTTCCCTGATGAACAAAGTCTAGACAAAAATGGCGGAACATTCACTCGAGGGGTCGCAGGTCTAGATGATATCCGAATGCATCGTCGTAATCTCGTAATCTCGTAATCTCAACCAAAACCGCGCAAGTCTTGTGAAACCTCCTCGGCCTACCTGCAATAGCCATCAATCAGTACGGACCAGATGAGAAACAGAGGAGGATCAGCAGGGTCGACTCTGCTTTCGTCATCCGTCAGCCAACGCCTATTAATAAGCCTCATTTCATAAAGATGAGGGGGCTCTCCTTGGGAATTTGGCCGGCTCTCGCAACGTCAGCGCCATGGATTGTTTTCCTAGTGGCTCTCCCGATCCGACTGATGGCCGGGTAACCAATTTATTCACAATCATTCCTCTTTCGTCATACCCCCCAACATAGCATCACCAGACGGCCTTTGTTGGGGGCTCAATCTCGATGCACGCTGATCTACTCTGTACGCTTTCATCATCATCGTACCAGGAATCCTCCGATGAAGAAGGCTCTCATCGATGTGTTCGTTGTCTAGGATCCGCTGCTTTTTCTCAACCCAGTCGCTCTGCTCTACCAGGTACCTAGTCTATATGAGACCAGTCTAAGAGTCTTTCCCTTCCCACCATTGACATCCCTTAGCAGTCCCAAGATATTGACCGAGCTACTTGAGGTACGCGAATGAGAAATACCCCTCTCGTCTGTTCTGGTTGTATGCAGCAGCCCCCCTCCCCCCCCAAGGCTACTTTGATGGTGGTGCGCGCAGGCAACAGGTCTTATGACCAATAAAGCTGTGCGTAGTAGAAGGCAGTAAACGTATAATTACCGGTTTGTCACACGCTCACTGTTCAATTATCGTTCGATGGATGCATTGGTGATACTCTCACAAAAGTCACCACAAGTCGGCGTAACGGTTAGCTGGCTGAGCGAACGAGAGGGGGGGCCTATGAAGAGGGGGGACACCGCACCTAGAATAGTACATGTACAGGTGAGAGCGAGAGGTGGCTCAGAGACGCGTCGTCAGCGCGACAAGCTCGCGTCTCATTAACGCGTAAAAATTTAATTGATTCTCCACCACGCTGTCCAATCATCTTACACGAACGCACAGCTTAGCGCAGGTGCACATACCTACTAGGTAGGTATGTACTGTAGTAGCGACACACCGCAGCAACGCAGCTTGTGTCGTCTTGCATAGGCCTGTGCAGTGCAGGCTCGCCGTTACAAGAAAGAAACCCAATGCAGATCAGCCACCTCGGTAAGCCACTCTTTACCGGCCCATCCCAGGATACTAGGATGCCCATCTTTCGCAGTCTCTGTTTTTCTTGAGATTTCCGATCATGCCATATTCATGCAGCTTCAACAATTACCTGCACGACCTAGACGCCTGTACTAGGTAGGGACCTTGGCTGCTTGCCCACTTATTCAGGTAGTCCACCGCATTACCATGCTTAACAATGGGCAGACGGCTCGAAACAGGTCCTTGGTCGGTAGCCAAGCAAGCCGGTTGTGAAGCTGAAGGTGAAGCTCGTAAGAGATATCAGTAAGTTGGGCTGAACCACGTGCGAGACTCAACAATTCAGTAGATATTGGAGCTTGAAGTCCTGCTTGGTGGTCCAGGCCGAATGCGGCTGTCCGTGCCTGTTTGATCGACTGAGCTCCCGTCTGCCTGGGAGCGGGAATCCCCGGCCGCGCGGATGCATTCATCAACTAAAATCAAGATTGGAGGTCAATGCATTTACACATGTACACTAGAAAGCCGATGCACGGTACCACTTACATAGGATTTTAGAATATCTCCAAGGTGAAAACAGGGACTTTATACCATGGCGTTCAGGCATATCCCCTGGCCATCTACATGTCCAAGCGGGAGGGTTAGTGGCGTACTAAGTATACTAAAATACCCGCTATACATATATGTACAGTAAACACAGTGTGTACAGGATGGCGAAGAGTACGAGCCGCTGTAGACTTTCATGCACTGTACTGAAAACTGTCCTGTCCAATGAAACGGCTCTCCTCCCTTCTAGCCTGCCTATTTCGGAAATTCTTCTGGGGGAACCTCGAACGCAACGTCAAAGCAATTGGACGTGTTGTTGTATAACTGGCTCGGTTGCGAGCATCTCAACGAGACCCAGTAATGTGAGATCAAAACAAACAGCATTGTGAGATCATGAAAACAGCCTAATATCATCCACAAGAGCTACGAAATCCTGAACTCGCGGACTCGTCTGATCTGGTTATGGTGTTGACGATTTAGTATCTGTCACATTTCCCCCAAAACTAAGAGCCAAATTCTCATCTTCTTTAACTCTTAAAGTATGTTCTGTAGCCTTTCACTACAGTAGCAATGGGTTCTGTGGATATATGATGCCATAGATACCTTCGATTTTAAAAAACACATATAAATTCAGCTGGAGTACTTGTTCTGACATGAGTTCGTAAACCCCACGGAACTATAGATGTCACCCCGTCGGAAGCTTACTGTATACATTGGCTATTATCAAAAGCATCGTAAACATTTGGAGGCCTGACGCAATACATAGTGGCCAGCATCATGATTCCATTCTTCTGCACGGTTCTCCAACCCCTACCCATGGATTGAGGCTTGGGTAGTGGTAACGTAGCTGAGCTACGTGAATAGCGGTGCCAGCCCCGTCTCGCCCAGAATTGGCGATAAGAGGTTCGTATTTAGAAGATTCTAGAGGATCAGTGAGTCTACCTACTGGTGGTGCTGGATGCCTAGTCACGATACACTTGCACCTTGACGAATATGGCAACGGCACCAAGAAAAAGAAACATCTGAAGCCTACCTACAGCTTTGTCGATCACATCTAATCATCTTGTCCTGAACGAAAATGCCGCGTCATATTACCCTACCATATTTGTCAGTGCATATCCTTCAATGATGGTAAGTTGGAAAAAGAGCGAGATACTGACGTGGGATCCGATGGCGGGGTCTAAAGTTTGATATAGACTATAAACTATCCTCTCTCTGATATTCATACGACATACGACGACCGTTGACTTATTCCTTGACATAAACATTGTTCATTACGAGTGCGAACGCTTTAGCTTCCAAATCACATCAAGAAATCAAGCGAAGTTCGGATAGCATCGAGGTCTCGCCTCTATGTTGGTAGTGTACTTTGCTCTCCACAAAGTCCTCCGTGCTCAAACTGCTGAAGATATCGATGGCCTGCTTGTATCATCGCTAAAGAACCTATTTGGATGCTGCGGCATTTTCACGCGACCCAATGAGAGAGTTTTTTATGTTGACTTTGACTTACAATATGCAAACGCGGTACGGAATGTTGCTGTGGATAGCCAAAGATTGTCACTTCTATACTTCACCAACAGCTTCTTGTCTGGCTATAAACTCTGTAAAGATAACATGTGCCAAGGCTCATACTATAAACTAGACAACACATTACTTTCAAAATCTTTATCCTTATGCAGATATGACCGGCTAGTTACTTCACTTAATTCTTTCATAGCTAGCATCCTTTAAACTTAGCCGATTACTTGTTATTTTGACCGCATCAATACATCCTTGTTGCGCTCATTGTTGAATATTATCCTTTCAGAGCCCACGAAAGAGTTCACCAACACAATGCATTAGTGGATTTACTAAGAATTACACCAAGAACCATATAAAATACGAGCTTTACGCTCCATCTCTCCAGTGTCACAACAATTCAAGGCAAACAATTTATTATCTTCTGTCCATCAACTAACTTTTTTAGCAGCTGCATAGACCGCATATTTGGAAGGAAAAAAGATGTGTCAGGTTTATGACCATTGCGGATGTATTACTCTCTGCAGTACCATCAGCTCTACATCCACACCCATCACATCATCACGCGAGGCCGCGTGTCCAACCATGCGACTGATAAGCGAATCACTAACAGATGCAGAAACGGCCGCGGCCTTCGCAGATGATCTCCTCTTTGACATTGCCCGAGATCTAGACACGGGTGAGAATCCCGAGGCTATGAAGCAGTGCTTTACTGACCTAATGAGGGCCAAGGATGCGATGGCGTCTCTGGGGCGCGACACACGCGATATCATTCTCCGCCTCGATTCAGTTTCGTGGGTCGCTCTTGAAATGGATACGAGCCTGTGTGCTAGGCTCCAGGTGTTGTTTGGCTGGGAGGTGAGGGAATTTCGGCCATTTCGCACATGTAAAGATCATCGTGACCTGTAAGGACGAATCGGACTATACGAGCTAGGAACCCAAAATTGTAGCGGGGATAATTATTAATAGAAAGTTTTGCCTCTAAGTAAATCCTGTACTGTAGTCGATCTACTTCCCCGTGCCATGTGTGCTTAAACGGATGTATACTTCATCAGGTAGTAATGGTATAGTAATAATGGTGCATATGTGGGAACCTGCTTATTAGGATACAGAAGCTGGTCGTCTTTTTTGGAGCTAATAAGCAATAAACTGCGAAAAGAAGATATGCTACGGAGGTATAAGATCAATTCATGCCAAGCTCTCAACCGTTACCAACTACGGGGTTACTCGAGACAACTAAAGAAAATAAGTAATAGAATAAGATACGGGAGAGGAACAGACAGATCTAGATGCTTTGTTAAAATCGGGTTTCGCATTGTAGTGTTAGTACATGGAACTGGGAAGCTGGGTGCGATATGCACCCACTGTCAGGATATAAAACAAAGGGGTAGTATGTATATCGCCTAGTAGTAGTCACCAGAGGTTTTGTAGCTCCTCGCGCAACAACTATGGTTGACCTTTCGTGACACTCACTCAAGTGATAAAGAGGAAATCATTTCAAACATGAAACAAAGCATGCTGATTCATGGTATGGTATGGGAACCATGGAATATGATCAAAGTTTGGATGGAAAATATGACGAGAATGTGGGGTTTATGTATTAACATCCTCCATGACGACATGCTATCATAACCATGCCACTGACCCCGAAAGACAACCAATCAAATACCCCTCACCATTCATCATAGAAATGTCTTGGGACTTCATCATTGGCCTGAAACCCCGGAGTACTGGCCTTGGCTAGGGATCCTGACGTTTATCTGCATTCACCACATAGCGGTCATAGAGATGATGGGATGACTGCTGAGCGCATTGTTATTAAATCGAATGGTACGTCCCAGATCGTTAGAATTTGTGTCTTTTGAAATCGATATTTGCATCTCCGGTTTAAATGGCTTCTAATACCGATCTATTCTGGGGCAGCTCTGATTTCGATGCGCCCCAGACACCTGCACAGCGTCTTCTGAACGACTCTTCCAATTGGGACGGCCCTTTTAACTGTAAGGAGCATGTGCGTCCGTCTCCATATCCATCCTCAAAGCGATATTTCGTCCGGACATTCGGCTACTGACAGGATCGTAGCCTGACTTCAAGAGATCTACAGAGCCGCTTCGAGAATCGTTACCATGCTACTCTGGACCTCAAGATGAGTTGGTGGAAAACATGAAGAGACTCCAAAATATCCAAAACAGAGCGCACGTGTCTGGGGCTTCGATTATTCAAACGACATCAATTCGCAACGACGATGCATCCGCAGCCGTCAACACAGCTACCAGCAATTTGAGCCGTAATAGCCCTGGTTTGGTACAATTGAGGAAGTCTTCTCCAATCCTCTGTTCGCCCTGTGACACTCCTATAAGAGGAGGCGAAACCGTTTATGTCGAAGAATCAATTCATTTTACCACGCCAACACCAGGTCACTCGACAGCCCTAATATATACAACCGTGCTCTATAGCTGGGATCCTGCGCCCGATTATGCACACCGCGAAGTCGATGGTATTCAGAATACTAATAAGGCCATGCAGGAACTGAGAGAAATGGAACAGCACCTTCAGGCAGACACCAAGCGACGAATAATTCAGTTAGAGCAGAGCTATGAAGATGATGAGTCACTAGGTCCTCCTCCTAACACAAGGCGGAGCGAGGGATGAATTTGAATTATAGTCGATGTTGAAGCAATCTGTATTAGCGGACTTAGTGAAACCAAAAGAACACTGTCAGTGTTATGTACACTAGATTGGATATTACTCTCTGGCTAGCTCTATGCCTTGAAGCACGGGGGAGGGATTTCTTAGATAATACACTTATACCAATATAATCAACAACTATTTACCTACCAAACTATATTATCATGGCCTATACCATATCATACCGTAGGGATAACTGTTATTCTGCGTCCTATAATACTCGCTTATACTTGTTTCGTATTATTTCATCTTTATCTCGTGAATATATAAATCACCAGATGTAAGTCTTTAACGCTTATCGTTCCAAGTACACTAGTGTGTATATTCTTAGTAGAAAATCCTCCCCAAGAATATTATCTCAGGTTTAAGTTGATATTATCTTTTTCGCTCATGGGAGTATCACGCACAAATCCTAGTTAGGGAATCGTAGCAGCGCCTAGCCAACTCTCTAGATGCAGCATAAAACGACCGCAATCAGAGGAGATTTGACAATGATGCTATATTATTCAACTAGCAGAACGCACTTGCAAACTCCGCAGACGTGGCATCTTATCTAAACCTACTAAAATACGATATTATGGGTACACTTGCCTTGATTAAATGTAGTGCTTTATGCTTGGCCGTAGACACTTGACGACGGGGATTAGGTGAACTAAAGATTATGTGCCGCAGGCATGTGTTATGCGGTTTTGGTCATATTTCAGATTGCAAGGCATGCCTATAATATAATTACCTGGGAAGACGCGACCTTCCCAAGCAACTAACTACCGGCCCACATCTGGTGGCGTAATTGGGTCTCAATCCTCCGTGGCGCAATTGGCTAGCGCGTCTGACTGTTAATCAGGAGGTTGAAAGTTCGAGCCTTTCCGGGGGAGCGCCTTTCCTTTTTTAAGAATTATTACAGCTGCACCTATGTTTAAGCCTTCTTTGGTTGGGTATTATGTTATTGCTGTTTTCTTCTTCTTTAAACACAAGAGATGTGGTGAAATCGCGGTTAGTTTTATGGTTAATATATTACTTGATTAGGAGTCACAATCTTTGCATGAAACAATAACAATATGTGCCTATATACTCTGTAACTACATAGTATATATAGGGCTTTTTATGCGACAATGAAAATACGTACATATCCCTATGTAACCCAATGAGTTTAACATTAATAATCTTATATCGCATCGCGATGGCATATCAATTTGGATATAAACCAATGGGGCTAGAGATTTTTCGCATCCACACAATTGTTACGTTTAAAGCTTGCACCGTCGGATAGGATCATAGTCTCACACAGGATTGTCGCTTCGCAATGAGGAAGAGAAATATGAGAGAATATCGTAGTTTTAAACACACCTATAATATGAACTGTCACGAAGGGTCAACCATAGGTAGGTGTTACATAACTCGTTGTTGCGCGAGGTGCTACTATATCCTGTGGTGACTACTCCTTTTTTTCTATACTCTGAAAATGACTGCTACTTAATGCGGCGCAGTTTAGCTGTTAATATAGGACTATGTGTCGTCTTGTAATCAAAATAATGTTGATATGGCTGTAGGTAGTCGAATCATTGACACAGCTGTCCTTTAAGAAATAAAGTCTTGGGAGATCAATAGGAAGATCAACAACGGAGATTGTATGACAAAGCTTAAGTGAGGGAATAGAGATAAATTCAACTGAAAAGTAATCTGCAAGGGACGACTAGGTTCGCACGACAACTCGGAAACCTTCCAGACCTCGCTTAGCTTTTAAGTGTATAAGTATATATACAGCTTTGTGGTACTACCTACCTCTGAGGTTTACCAAATACCCCTTATATACAAAAGGTTTAGACATGCTCATTCGAGGTATTAGCTGAAATCACTTCGCTGAATGTTATGTGTATGAGTCCTTCATTTAACATGTAAACACTGTGGAAAAGCGGCGGTTGCACAGTTCACTTAAAGGTTGTATAAATATCCAAAGTTTAAAGGAACCGGGGCCTCGATAAATCATTGTAAATTAGCGAAGTCGACTGCCTTAAAGGTCCCGCTGTGGTCAAATGTAAGCAACAAAAAGCAAACACAAAAAACAGAAAATGTCACTATAATAGTATAATTAATAGACTTGGAAGCTGGTTGTATTATCTTGATCTTTATTTAGAAATATCGTACTCCCTACAATACAAGCTCCCGGCACCATTCTTATATGCTAAGTGGTAATACATCCTCTCATGTGGCTCGTCGCAACTTGCCAAATGGATAATGTAATTCTTGGGCTCAAATCATGTATGCTCATTTTGAAAACTCATCACCTCTCATACCAGTCGGTACAGCTAGTCCCTCGTCTCCGACAGACGATAGCATATATTCCCCTTCATACCATGCTTCCCTCCCCACCCCCCCGGGGCGATCGGGAAATCAAGATTAGAGGGATATGCCTGTCATGTTAACAGGCCCAGAGTCCAAGATCCAGTCTATCCTATAGGCACAGCGAATTAGCTACTTCACTCTCACCCCCTGTCTGACCTCGCAAGTCTCTTCGCCATGTAGCCACTTTACTTTCCCCATAAAGTGTGAAAGTGTGGAATAGTGGCATACAGCGCATCGGCAAGAACACAGGTCGTTCTCGCGGCAAATTAGGATAATTAACGTACTACTGGTATTGAATCAATATGGCCGTATTCTAGCGCGCCGGGCCGCCGGGGCCGCCGTGATTGTTGCGCGTCCACCGCAAGAGCCGCTCCCTCGGGTGGAGGTGGTCAATGCGGTAGAAGTGGTCGTCGCTTCGCAGAGCGGAGCCGTCTGCGATGCGATGGAATTGATATAGCTTCTCGCAGAAGAGACTGCTGCGGCTCCCGTGGCAAAGCAGGTGACGAGGGCATCATAGCTCGAAATCTCGACCGAAGCGAAGCTAAGGAGCGACTGGCCCCAGTCTGCGAACTCGCTCAGTTCCGAAGCGGGAAGTTCGGCAGCGGCTTCGCAGAGGCTGCTTGCGTAGCCAGCGGGATCTTCTAAAATGGAGACAGTGTCTGGCAAAATTGCCCTGATTTCGGTAGCAGGTTGAGGAGCAGCTGCTTCCAGAGCAGCCCAAGAGCTGGAGCAGGCTGCGTTGGAAAAGTTTTGAGCGAGAGAAACGGCGGCAAAAGAGCCTAAGGACAGAAACAACTTGATGCTATGCATGATGACCTTTCTCCGAAATTAAGAAGCAGAGAAAATTGAGATTCAGTGTAGGGTACGAACACGTTTATGAGAACAAATGGCGTGGAAATCGAATTATCTGGGTTCATCCAAGACGACTTTCAAAGGAGGCGGAACTACACTTCATATAGAAAACTTGTCGCGATGCGTTGGTGATGAACTAACACTATCCAGTCTGCGTGTTTAAATCCCCAGTCCTATCGTCAGGGGCAGAGCGAAGTTAACATCCAGGTACAGGGTTATGATAACGGATCGCCGTTGATTGAGTAGACTTATTGACCGAAGAACCATGTTCAGTCTCCCAGTGGTCCACTATAAAGCCCTGATGCGGAAAACTACAATACCCTAATCTCCGATATCAGCGTAAGTTGAGGCTTAATATGTATACTGAGATTGAACGGGAACTTCCTCTGCACGGAGTTCTGAACTAAACAGTGCAAACCCCCGGCTATACGAAGCCTTGAAAACGTGGCTAGCTCGGGTAATGCCGCCTACGACCCATGAAATCCGATGTTCGTAAGATTAAAAGGATGGCGTTCGCAGCTAACCGACTTCCCGAAGCTCTGGGGTACGCCTGTGCGCCATTGTTAATGGAACGATACTGAACAGAGAATTCTTGCTCATGCTGAGCAAATAAAAAGATCGTGGTATTTACTAGCCAGTTTATGATAATAGTTTCGTGCGCCTCGGGAGGAACGGACGATTTATCTAGTTTAAGTTTTATCATTGAAAATGAAGAGACCCAGGTCCGTGCATAGTACGCCACCGCGTAGCTTACCCCAGAAACGAAGAAAGGGGTTAATTACCTACCTCGCCTACCTATGTATCCTGGAGTTCTTCCCCACCCTATTCATGCCCCTTGTTCAGAAACAGTCAGCCAGACAACCAATTTGTCAGCAACTTGTATCAATCACTTGCCAAACCCCTTGCAACATCAAGGGTTTTGCATTTCGTCCTGATACAAACAGGTCTCAGTCGTTGTCTGAGTTTGAGTTAGCCAGAAATATTTACTTTAGTAGTTATCTTAAATATGCGATACGTTGGACGCTTATATCAAAGACCTGGCTCCAATTTACGTCATGAAAATGTCAATGAAAAACAAATCTTGACTACTTCTTATACATATAGTCTCCCCAAGTTCGGTAGCGAGCGAGGTACTGTGTGCCTATCGTTGTCCACGCTGCCGCCGTGACCAGAAATGCGATTCTTTTCAGTGACACCTTAGATAGCAGTCTATGCCTCATGAACATAGTTGTAGGCTCAAATTCAATGCGACTGAGTATAGAAATTAGCCTTAGGGACCACGCCTTGCTCTAGCAAATAAGCACCTCTGCCATGGACTGCAAGCTCAAATCCTTAGCGCGTTGTCGAGCTTGAGCCTTAGATTGATCGTCAATCGTCATATGCTCGCAGTGGAGCAGTAGCTTCACTACCTGTTCGTTCTCCATCTCTGTTGCAGCGACTAACGTGGGGCCAAAATCCAGATTCGAGTTTTGTTTCATGCCACCCTCTATAATGACTCGCATGACGTCTGGATTGCGACTTCGAGCAGCTGCCAGTGGTGCGGCTTGGCATAGAGGCATTCCTTTCCCGAGTAAATATACCAAAGCGTCTATATGTCCATTAATAGCTGCGCTCGCCACGGGCTCACCACTGCGAATCTTATGCCACCTCTCTAGCAGCTCTGCGCCTTCGTCCTCCATGAGGTGTTTTAGAATAGCCAGCCTCCCATCCCTCGCGGCACTACATACCATCTCGGGGAGGGTCTTGACGCGCCAATAGTCTGGCTTGGCGAGAAGTCGGCGAATGGAAGAGGGATACTCCCGAGCAAACGGTACGAGCCGCTTGAAAATGTCCAGATCAGCCGTCTTCTTAATGCCGTCTATTAGATAGGGGTTGTAATCATGCACCCATTTCTGTTGTGCATCCAAGATGAGCTCTACGGTAGACAACTGGTTCCCGAAAATTGCATTTTGCAGTGTGTTACCCAAGGGTATAAGGTCTTCAGAACTGTCTGTTATGACGGCGCCCAAGAGCAGGCTCATGATCTCGTTATTGCCTCGATAGGCTGCTAGTGATAGGGGGTAACCGAATACTGGTCTTCTCAAATCATCAAGTTACCATCATGCTCTCTTGCTATTTTAGTAGAAGGTGGGCATTACTTACTGGACTCTGAGCCGATTGCAATCTTTGGGATATATGAGGTGCGGCTGGCTACGAACGAGGGGCAAAATCTCATGTACAAGGGCTACTTCGTTAGTCCAAGCGGCAGCAGCTAGCAGTGCTTGGCAGAACTGTTCGTCATCCTCGTCGACAGGCAGCGTGGGCAACTCTGTATCAACGAACCAATCATCTTCGAGGTGCATATGTCTATGGCCAACCGAACTGTGGCAGCTCCGGCAGAGGTTGAGGACGCAATCTCTAAGAGAATCGTAACTGTCACCGTCATCTTTTCCCTTGTCTCGGTGACTGATAATGCGCATGGCAGCTTGTCGAATCACGCGCAGTGGTCTAGACAATGTTGGAGGACGACCCATGACCCTTTGGGTGAAGTAGCGTGGAAGATAAGAGCAACTTCTCTCGTGCCCTTCTAGGACTCCAGATGTGCATATGGCGTCTAGGACTGCGGCATCCCATGACTTGCTAACGTATCGCAGCCGTCCTGCGCGCTTGATGCCGCGCACCTTGACGGCCTGAAGGATAATCTGGCAAACAATCTCTGTCGGAAGCTCTGAAAAAGGCATCTTGTGGAATACGACGGGGCTTTTTGATGTACAGACTTTGAAGATTGAAAATGGCCGAGTTCAGTGACGACTATTGTATTGAGTCACTGTTGGTGTTATACACAGTATAGAGGTGACGTAAATGGGGAGCTGGTGTTCTAATCTCTAAGTATAGTGGGAATAGGATGCTTAGCAGGCTTCAATGAAAGTTCTTGCTCATTTAGGTAATAGGTAAGTGTACGTACGTCATTATTATGTGTCTATGTAGATACTTTATGAAATGGAAATAGGGGTTATTAATAGCCGACGAGATGCAATCAATTTTAACTTCAGTGTTGTGACCTAACAGAGTAAACCAACAAGCCAAATCACTGCATGTTGGTGGCGTTTAACAAGAATACAGGGGCATGCGCTCGATATAGAAAATCGATTAGCACTAACCATAAATGGATAAGAACAAACGCTACCTCGACCCGCTCAATTACTGCACTTCTATCCCATCATCGTAACATATCATTAAATATTTTGCAGCCGTGTCAGTGCTGGCATGGTTAGCGCGAATAGTTGAGCTCGGGGTTAATTCCGCGATATATTCTGAATATCAGCAATGGAGCTCTTAAGTATTCCGATGACGAAGGTACAGCTATTCAGGTACTACTTTTTAGTTGCGACAATGAAGCTTTTACCGCATATTCATCTTATTTGTTTAAGATAAGGTAGTTAGAATGAAGAGTTGAACACCTAGAAAAGCCGCATTATTGGGGACACGAGAAACGAGTGATGTATTTAGAGCTAATGGTACAGTATCAGAAGTAGATTCCAGTATAAAAGCTCGCGGGGCTCCACAATGAGAGAAACGATATAAAATAACAGATTCTAAATGATCCTTCCACACAGTCTGTACGAGCCGGATTGCTAACCGTCCGCGAAAGGGGAAACGCTATTTTGAAGCGGCCACACCAGCCGGCCACTTCATTAAACGTCAAAACCATTATCAGTTTAGTCTGTGAGCTCAATGATAATACTGTACTCCTCTCCATAGCTTTCGTTCTCATCAGTAAAGAGATGGAGCTTTGCGATGTTCTTGCTCCCAAATTCGCTGCGGTAGTCGGATAGGAAGGACAGAACTCGGGCGACGTGTGTCTCCCCGCTTAAAAGGTTGATGATATCCTGCTGCTTTCCATCTGTCGAGGCAAAGTCCAAGACTAGCGGATCCTCTCTATCCGTTTCCTGTTGCTCAAAGGCGTAGTCGATGGCGTCCTGGGTTTTCAGAATACTGCCGTCCGAGTCTATCGTCTCGTCGGCGGTGATGCTGTCGCGGAAAATATACTTCAAGTTGGCCGTACTTTTGCCGAAAATGGCCTTGACATTATCATAAAACAGTTCCGTGAACTTGGCCGTCTTCAACGTGTCGTCATCTTTGAAGCTCATCTGTGCCACAACGGCTCTTTGATCTACACTCCCGCCGCTTTGCTGGGCGGGGCGGCTCACATCTGTGGTGTAGAGGATTCTGGAACTCCATGTATCGTCGAGTTGAACACCAACCGTCCCTCCATAAACCAGGTTGCCAGCCACATCTCCAAAGCTCCCTTCAGCCTGCATGTAACCTTTGTCGAGGACTGATTCGGTGCTTCTATTATCGCGCTTGTTAGACCAGACGAGGAAGACCAAACAAGTACGTCTTGAAAGTCGCACTTACCCTGTATCAGGTGCACTATTGTGGATGGTATCGGTCAAAGTCTGGCGGAGATTCTTCCCCTTATTTTGGATATTCTGAATATTCTTCGGGTCGCGGAGGCCCTGCGGCTTACCACCGCTTCCAGGGCCTTTCCCAGGACCCTTCCGGCCTACGAGCACGCTAGTATTGGCAGCGGACACTCGTGAACCCACCCCATCTCGAATCCCGATAAAATCAGGAACTGGGTTGCATCAGTCAAAGGTCTAGCTTAGGATTGTGAGTCCCGAGTTGATATATTTGGCTTACCGTCAATGCTCCGGCTCTGGATTACGCGTGCCAGAGGCTCCGAAGCCAAGAGGCCCAGAACAAGGAATTGAGACAAGTTGAAGCGCATGTTGAACCCGAAAAGGCGACTGATCAATGATTTCAGAGTGTGTACTTGAAAATAAGACCTCACAAAAGATGATGAAAGAGTTGACGACTTAATAACGCGAAATAAGAAAGGAAAGGTTTGACTGGGAAACAACAGACTTTATAAAGCAATGTTTGAATAGAGAATTTGTCTTGTCAAGTGAATTCACTTACAACAATGCTTAGGGCACTCATAAGCCGAGAAGGAATATTTTACTGCCACTTCTATACATCCTCATAGTTCCGGCCGTATTTAGAGTATGATGTCACCGGAATGACTAGTAACTGTGGCGATCACCCTCCACAAGCTTCATGGCGATGCATTCCGACTGGCCATAGATCAGCAGTGCTGTTATTAGTTAAATATATGATGCTGCGAGGCTTACCAAATCTTTGGTGGCGCGATTCCTCTATCTTGAAAGATCCCCTGCGCACCTCAGAATCTCCGGAAACTAAAAGCATTGATTTTCGCTTTGTAAGCTGCGTGATGGCGGCCAACAACAGCCTGTTGTGGCAGTCGATGTGCAATGAAACGTCATTCGACATGTAGTAGATCATATTAGATACTGTTCCACCTGTTTACAAAAATAGGCACTCAGCCTCCAGTGTCACGAACTATACTACCAACGCATATGCGGACTGTAGCGGCACAGTCCATCAAAGCGAACTGATCTGCCGCTTCTGCATCTTGACCTAACATGGGGTGGCGAGACATGTTGGTCAGATAGACATGCAGCACATAACAGCACGTGATTGAAATCCATTTTTCATTTTCAGGGGCTAATAATCGTTAAAGGATGTAGGATTCAGGGACCAGTCCCCATAATATATGCTACATCCAGGCACAGAACTAACAGTATAATCGACAGGAACAGTATTTTTCAAATATGACGCAGTGGCGATACTTAATGATCGTTTGAGAAATTTAGCGTCTAAATGCTGAACTTGTTGGCCTGATTCGAAACTTAAAACATACTGAGGTCAAAATTGTAAAAGTACTTTTAAAAAGATCGATATCCGAGATGTATAGTATACTAAACTAGGCGGAGAATTCACAGAGCATTTGAAAAAGAAGCTAATACGGAACGCCAAGATTTCAAAACCAAATTTAATTATAGATTTTATCAAGCATTTTGCCAGTCCTAACTTCCTGGCTTCCTGGATTCCTCGTGCGCCGTGAGATCCATGTCACTAAAAGGGTAAAATGTGCCGTTAACGTAGCACCAGCGTCGATTATAAGTCTATTTTAGTAGTAATACCATTGATATAGCTTGTAGATGGGCTACACATATATACGATGTAGTCCGCCACTTCGTCAATACTGGCGGCTCGCTTCAGCGGCGAGATCATCTGCGTCAGTTATGGGACGCGCTCAAGACTTTGCTGCACCGTTAGGGCGTTTATCCATGACGGAGAGACTGTATTAATGCGGATACGGTGTTTCGAGCGATCAATAGGTCTGAATGGTATTAGTTTTCTCGTTGAAGAGGTAGATTTACACTTTGACTAAGTATAAGAGTATGAGAGGAATATGTTACATGCGGACTTGGTGATGCCAATAATACAATATTTCGACTTTGTGTACAATAGGATGCCCGGTACAGTGACATGCGGGTTTAGCGAATTTAGATTAATAATACATCCTCGTCCTGTGCTGCGAGCACTATATCGCTTATTGTTGTTTAAGGGCTTTTAGTTTATTATGACTCGAGTGACAGCACGTATGCAATGCATTATGCCGGTGATATCGGCCTCAATTGTTTCTTGGAATACCTCCACTTTAAGATTAGGAGTTATTACACCTGAGATATTTCTCATTTAGAACAAAGTTAATAGTTATATGCAGAGACAAGTAGGTAGGTCTTAATATGAAGCTATGGGGATGGATTTGTTCTCGCTGCGGCACTATTGATACTGCAATTTATTCGTTTAAACTTCTTAATTGCCACGTTAACATTAACATTTATGGTACGATATTCGGCATGTTTTGCATAGCTTTTGCTTTGATTTGTTGCGTTTTGAGCCCTTTTTCCATTTATATCGACAAAGACCATCCCTTCTACGCCAGTTTCAGCCAGTGAGAAGGCTGTTCCTTTGCCGATGCTAGCAGCGGCTTGATTTACTTGCCAAGTTAATTACTGCCCCAAGTAGGCTGATCTATGATTTATAGATAAATAGGATACGCAAAGGGACTACGCTAAGTCCTGTAATGATGTAATACAGCATAATAGAGTATAGGTAAGCCGTCGCCGTGAAGAAGAGTAACGTGGTAGTAGAAACCTCAATGAGGTGCGCATAGGGCCATCGGTTCTTTGACCCTCTCATCTGCATAAGTGGTTTTGCCACCCCTGTGCATACATGAGATCTCATATTGTCAGTTTCCCGGTACAGGGGCCTGTATGTTTCATTACATACTTGTGTTTTAGTAAAATTTATGGCACATATCCAATACCACAAATAGATACTATCTCGTTATATGTCCCGATATATCGCATCCAAGAGACTTTTTTTTTTTGAATCGCATTGCATATATCCAAAGTAATAGAAAAACGGGATAAATTGTCTACAAGTACACAACAAGTATCTGGCGCTCCTTTCATGATAGATAACTGACAACCTAGTACAAGATTGTTCCCACCAAAATTGAACTTGGTATCAGTATGCCGTCGCGCCCTAGTTGGTCTCTAGAATACTCCAGTCTCCATCCGGTTCTGTGCCGTTCTGCCCCGGGATCAGAGCTGGAATGCACCATTCTTCCTCGCCAACCTTCAGCGCATCGTCACACTCATCCCCGTTAAAAGTGCCTTTTCCGCACAGCTGCTTAGCCGTGAAGATGAGATATCCCGACGATCCCGGAGGGATCGAAAGCGTATATGACCGGCTGAAGGAGGTAGAGGAACCGGCTTCATTGGTAACGCTAGTATCGTAGCCGAACGACGCGCCGATGCCGAAAAATCCTGCTGACGCGCCGACAGTGTAACCCTTTGTGCTTGACTGACTTATGGAGGTACCCGTTGAGTAATCCCCGCTGACCTGGCAGTCGAAGTCCGCATCGGGCGGGCACTTCACCTCATCGCTTGACTTGGCGGGAAACAGGTACTGAGTCATAACATCGCTTGTCTTGTCAAACGTGCACTTCGAATCTCTCTTCTGGTTGAAGACACTGTTGAAGCGTTGCAGGATCGGGGCTCGCTTGCTCTTGGTCACATCCCAGATGAGCTTGGCCCCACTGCTATCCCTCTTTTGGGTAGCGGGAAGTGTAGGCTGACAATCGCCATTTCCGCAACAGTAACTGTTCTCCTTGTCAAATTTCATATATGTGCTATTCTTCTAGTGCTGTGACTTACACAAGCCCAAATTTCATTGGGATAGAAACACTAGCGCATCCCGAATTGCTATTGAGAGAGCGGTATGGAATGAAGCATTGAGATGAATCAGCACCGTCATCATCGAGTGGCGCTGCTGTATAGAATATGAGCTGGCAGTCGTCCTCGATGCTGGAAGTGTCGGCAAAGCTTGTATACTTTCCGTTGGCCTGTGGCCAGTCACCCCAGTCGATCGTGGTTGCTGCACAGCTTTCGGTGTCTGCTGTAGTCTGTACTGTACTGAGGGTATTGTGTTTCTCTGTAAAGACCTTGCTTTGGTCCTCCCCGCAGTCTTTCGAGCTGTATATATCGAACTCTATTTCTTGGTCTTGAGCGACGACATGCCTGGCCACGAAGCCCGCAAATAGAACAGATAGAGTGATGTTGTTGAGCATTGTGGAAGAAGGTATGATATGTTTCTCTAAAAGATGTAGTAGAAGTTGTTTGAATACAAGGAATGTGCTTTGTAGTAGTCAAAATTATTCCCCCTCCCTTCTTGTGTGGACACGGCCGATTTTATAGTCTTGCAGGTGCTGTTTATGCTGTCTATTCCAACTCAACGTTTTCATCTGTCGGATAACTTCGGAGGTGGCATGACGACATTTGCAATGAGATATTTGCGCCGTGGGCTTTGAGTGAAGCAGATCTGCTGACCGAGGGATCATAGATCGGCAATACAAGCAGACTACGAAGCAGTACTACGACTTAGTGTGGTCGTTCCAAATTTCACCTTACAACGTCATGTCATAGTTCGAGATTTCAAATGAAGCTGCATATGGTTGAAGGACGGACGAGGGAGTCACTGCTCTGCGCCACATAGTTGTAGCGTGATCTTCATGAAAAATTACCATGTTGTTGAATGGTCGTGATAGCCTCACCTAGTCGTTCAAGGTATTGCCACAACCAACATTGTGGCGATTATGAAGTTTTGACTTTCGGTAGGTAGGTACTGTTGATCCAAAGTTGGTCCACATGGGCAGAAATAGGAAGTAGCGCTTTTTGAAAAACTTATTTTTGGAAGTGATAAGGTGGGCTACTGCAAAATTCTAGATCTAGTAATAGTTGTTGGTTTATAATTGTTGGCTCCAGCCTTCAAATGCAGGATGCGGCGCATTACCAACAGTTGTGCAACTACGAATCCTAATTCCTTGTCTGTGCCGCTTCATCAACGTCACATTTCAGAGATCTTGTTAGAATACTCCCAATATCTGAAATTTTTAACGAGGACTAAATATTTTGACGTTATTATGGACATTGCGAGGTGTGAGCATCTCACTACGAAGTGGCGCCGCACATAGTTGAGCGAATTATATACAGCAGTATCAAGTAGGAAAACAGATAAATAACCCAGGCTGCCGACGGACAATGCCTGCATCAATTTGATCACCAGACTCGACAACACAGCAGCAGCAGCAAAGACCGAAGCATCAGTACAACGCCCTTAAAGACTATTTTTCTTAGCTTCGTAACTTCTTTGCCTTATTAGCAACGTCATTATATCACCATTTTTGTCATACACAAAGTCCAAAATGGCTTCAATCAAGACAATCAGTTTTGCTCTCAGTGCCTTAGCTCTATCCGGGATCTCCCAGGGGTTCACCTTGAAATACTGGGAAGAAAAGGACTCGTGTGCCAGCCAATATCCCGACTCGACTCGCACTCGCACACCGGGATTGACCGTTAAATGCGATTCTGTACTACTTGAAACGCAGACGGTACTTATTCAGGATTGGTACGTTCTCACCAATGCGCCTGTGATCGCTTCATCTAGTTGACGTCTAATAATCCTCAGGGACGCTAAATGCCGTCTGATTTTCTGGGCTGAAGATGCACCCTGCATCGGTGATGATCCCTACTACGAGCCCATCTACAACAGCAGTCTATCCGAAGCGAGAGAGCAACAGGCGGCAATATTCGATGACACTAGCGACCAGGCTTGCTTCTTAGATCTTTTCGACGACGTTAGTGTCGGTTATTACTCTTACATCTGTGCGGGAGATAATGGGGACAGCAACTAGTGAATCATAGCGTTTCAGTGTATTTAGCCTAATGTGGGGTGTCAGTGGCGCTATGTAGGATAGAATGGGACTGTTTGAGATATTTGGTATTGTTGGTTGTGTGTGGTCGTCACCTGGGGCCATACCGAAATGAGAGACAATCGCTTATTTGCCCAGTATAACTAAATTAGTATAACTATGCCAGAGAGAACAAACTGCCCACGGAGCTCAAATTCATCGGAGTAAAGAGAGCGCATGGCCAAACTAAGGGAACAAAAATCCTGAAAGACACAGTAGGAGCGACAAGTTAGGAAGACAAACATCCCCGGCCACGTTTTGATAGTGTCATTTTTTATATTGTTATTATCGCCAAAGTCCTTAGTCACCTTGATCATGGCCGCTTTTAGGCTGAGGCACGGTACGAAAGCTCCTTTGTTCTAGAGATCTAGTCTATGTCCGCACCGTTAAGCCCCTGTGATCATTCAACATATTCGCTAAGAACAAATGCGATGGTTTAAGACGAACTCCTGAGCCACATCAACTCCCTACGAATTATACTATCATAACCAGCCGTCACCATGACTGGCAACTAGGGAGGACCGTCTTGGATTGTGACGTAGGTAGTACAGTAATCAAGTTTCAAATCGTCAGTGCTTTTGATATTTCGGCAAAAAAAAGTCTCGTTGGTTTTTGCAAACTAGCTACGTTTTAAAACGGCAGCATGTGGGAATATCCCGTCTTAGCGCCTATAATTAAAAAGGTATAAACTTTTAATGTATTTAAAAGCTAAGAAAATTAGCGGCATATAAATGCAGTTAACAGCTAACAATATATTTTTTAAAAAAGGGAAATTTTTAAATTTTTAAATTTTTTTACCTTTTAAATTACATTGTTAAAATTAAAAGCATAGTAAAAATTATTAATTTTCATATAATAATATAGTTTATTATATTGTTTTTTTTATTTTTTATAAAATGTTTAGCAAAATTTATAACGCATTTCCCACTTAAGCTAAACACCTAATTAAGCTAGCTATTCCCCGGTTACACCTAAAAGTTTATATATAAAAACAATGATAACTTAGCGAAAAGTGGGTTTATAAATTAATAAATAATATATTTAAAATCCTTATTTATATTACGAACCAACAAAAACTAAGACTTATTGCTAAAACCAAATAACTACAACCCAACGGATAACCAATAGTTAAACTAGAAAACAAGCCATAACTATAATAGGTAAAAGTTACATAATAAATCACTAGATCACTAGAGGTAAGCCAGAGAGCTATTGAATTACTAAATCATTAAAGGTAAGCCGGTGAGCCACAAAATATAAATCAATAAAATTGCATAGGTAATCCTACTAAAAACATAAGAAATTAATAAAAAAAAAACTGTTTATATAAAAAACCAATGTTTTTTATATATTTAGTTATAATTTTTATTTTATAATTTAATTTAAGCATATAGCGACTTTTTAAAATAACTACATAAGAGCAATCTTAACTATTTAATAATTATATAACAATAACCACTATTTATTATATTATTTAGCATAATTCACATAGGAGCTCTAAGTATACCACGCTTAACAAATTTAAGGTTTGTTACATTTTAAATTGTTTAACTATTTAGTGTTTAAAAAACAACGCAGTGGTTATCACAACGCTATGTTTACCTCACAATAAGCACAAGCAAATAATGAATTTAAGTTATTTAAAGCTTAATACAATCACATAAAAGCTTAAATCGCCAATTTAAAATCTTAGCTTAAACAAACTACAAATAATATAAATAACAATGCACAAATCTTTACCAATGCGAAACAACAGCAAAAAAAAACCATTAAACTTTTAAAGCAAAAAGTAGTAAAACTTAACGGCCAACCATAAGTTAAGGCAGCCAAGTTTAAACCTAATAAACTAGCACGATTTAATAAAACGCAAAGTTAACTAAATGGGTTTTTAATTTAAGTCCAGGCTTACGTGCGCCACTATAAGCAAAAAATGCCCAATAAATTAAAACAGGTGCTATATGCGACAAGATTTTTAACCGGAGATATTATAAAATGGTTTTAACCTATTATATACAATTACATAAATGTTAAAAAAAAAAACCGATAAACGGAAACCAAGAAAGCTTTTGCAAGTTTAGCAAGGTTTAAAAAAACGTTAACTAAAATGTACAAAAACCCGGAGAAACAAAGATAGGCGAAACAAAAATTATTAAATATGCAATAAATAAAACTAGCATATAAATATGCTACGGAATTTTGAAAGCAGCTCGGTAAAACCTTATAAAATAATAAGGAAAATATTATAACTATTTT
Organism: Xylaria arbuscula; assembly: GCA_022385695.1. NCBI lineage: Eukaryota > Fungi > Ascomycota > Sordariomycetes > Xylariales > Xylariaceae > Xylaria > Xylaria arbuscula. The sequence goes on from MU279395.1 coordinate 65,554, forward strand.
TTATAAAAAACTTAAAAATAAAGTTTAAAATAACCTTTATCGAAAGAAATAATTAAAAACTTTGGAAAAATATATTGTAAAAGCAATTAAAATTAATAACCGATTATTTAAACAAAAAATGCAAAAGAAATAATAAAACCAAAGATCACTACGAGTAGTTAATATAAAAAAAGCAAAAACCCTAGGTTTTACGGCCTTTAGTACTCACGCAAAACCTATAAAACTTGATGCAATAACTAAAAAACGAGACCTAGGCAAGGTTAAGTGTTATAACTGCAATTAAAAAAGACATTACGCAAAAAGTTACAACAAGCCTAAGAAAAAACAAAAGCTTGGAAAAACAAAACAGGCTTTATTTATAACTATTGCCATGTTAAAATTTAGCGACTAATGAAGTTAACTATAATAATAACACGTTAAAAAAATGCTATATTATAATATGTGTAAAAAAAAAAAATAAGTGTGTTTAAAGCACTTTTTTATAAAGCAATTAAAAAAAGCAAAACAAAACAAATATATTTGCGATTTTATTAATTGCTAAAAATATAATATAAGTATTAATAATAAAACTAAAAAAAATATAGCTTTTTAAAAAAATCCTACTTAAATTAACAATAATAAAAATAATTAAGAAAATATTAAACTAAAAAAAGATTTTATATAAAATAAAATTAAAAACCTAATATATAAATATTAAAAATAGCTTAAAGGAAAATTTTATTTAAAAGAACACACGTGTAGCTACACAAAGTGCGACCACTAATTTAAATAAAAATGGTTAAAAAACTTTATAATAAAATTTATTTAACGAGAAAAATGCTTTAACAAAACATTAAACGCATAAAAATCTTAAATAAAAAAAGCTAAAACAATAATAATTAACACGCTAAAAATTAAAAACGATATAAAAATATAGCTATTTTTAAACGATGTATAGCAATATAACCTAGCATTTATAATAAAAGCCGAAATAAACACCAGCAATTAACTTAGTATAGCTACTAAGCTTATTGCTAAAAAACATTATTATAGTAAAGTTATAATGAGTTAAAAACCAGCAAAATTAATATTAGAAAATAAAAAACACAAATAAATCCTATAAATATGCTATGTAATATATTAATATATAACTTATTTATAGGAAAAACTACGATATATGTGGTTCCTAAAACGATTAAACGGGAAACCTATAATATAACCTTTATATAAAGCAAATAAAAAAAAGGTAACACTAATGTACTAAAACCCTCGAGGATTTGCAATATTTACAAAGGACTTATAGTGGCTTACAAAATGCTTGCAGCAAATCCTACGACTAAAAAATTACACTAATAACAAATGTAAAATTTACGCATAGTAGAAAATAACAAAGTTACACAAAACAATGAGATAAACGCAACAAATTAGCTTAAACTAATTAACGTTTAAAGAAAAAAAGCCTAAAAAAGCTATAAATAAATAATAACCCATCGAAGGTTTATTTAAAAACATAATTAACTTTTATGAAAATAAAAAACCCTTTATTATTTAAAAAGTAAAAAGTAAGGTAATAAGGTATTATTATAACGGAGATATATTAATACGCTTTAAGGAATTTTAAGCAGCAATTAATATAGCTAAACGATTTAATAATATGTTAACATAAGCAACAATTAACCAAAATTAATTAAAAAACAATTAAAAGTAATTATAACAAATCAACAATTAACCTAAAAACTAAAGTGGCTTTATGTTATAACAGCTAAAAAAAGCAAACATATTAAAATCGATTTAGTGTATTAAAAACATAAGCTACAAACGTTTATAAATACAAAAGCTTAAGCAAGCTTTATTTTTTCATAAGTTATTAAGCGGTTAAACATATTAATAAAGCTTAAAAACGACCTTTACCTATTTTTAACCGTTAATAAAAGTCTTATTACGTATAAAAATAAAGTAGTTTTAAAGGAAATTATAAAACTTTTTTTTAATATTTTTAAACACAAAAAATAACTTATGCTTAATATTATAAAAACATTTAAATATAATATTATTTTAAAAATACCTTGGTTATAAAAAAGCAATCCTAAAGTAAACTAAAAATCAAGCTAACTTTAATAAAATATATTAAAAAAAAATTAACCAATGAGAAACCTAAAATATAGGTATTAAGCAATTTTATTAAACCATTATTGCAAATTTATATAATGATTAAAAAGTTTAAGCTTATACTTAACAATGAAATATTAATAAAGTATCGAAATTATAGCAACATGTTTAATAAAACATATAATAAATTACCAAAGCACAGTTTATAAAACCATAAAATTTCGCTTAAAAAAAAAGCTAAATTATAATCATTTTTATTATATTATATAAATAAAAAACAACTAAAAAAACTACGAGAATTTCTTAAAAGGAATTTAAAAAAAGGATTTATTCGATCTTTAAAATCACCAGTAAAATCACCGGTATTATAAATACCACGCAAAACCGGTAAAAACGAAAAGCAACGTTAAAAATTAATAGTAAACTATTAAAACGTAAACTTTAAAACAATTAAATTTATAAAACCAATACCTAGAATTAACAACTTATAAAATAAATTAGTACACATAAAATGATTTACAGCATTTAACTTACCAAACATATACAATCAAACGAGAGTAGCATTAAGTGACAAATAAAAAACAACATTTCGCACACAATACAAATTATACAAATCCTTGGTAATGCCTTTTAAACTCACCAATGCCCCAGCAACATTTTAAGCGTAAATAACGCACGCTTTACGCAAATTTATCGATATATTTATGATAATATATCTAAACAACATTTTAATATACTCCGAGAATCTTAAAAAACACCGAGAGCACATTAAAAAAATGCTAAGTGCGCTATAAATTGCCAAATTAAAGGTAAACCCCAAGAAAAGCGAATTTTATATATAAAAGGTTGATTTTCTTGGATTTACAATAACTCCAAAAGAAATAAAAATCTAAAAGTCCAAAATTTCAGCAGTAAAAAATTAGCCGGTACTTAAATCGGTGAATAACGTAAAGGCGTTCGTGGGGTTTATAAACTATGTTTAAAGCTTTATCAAGTGGTTTAATAAACACGCCGGGCTTTTTTTAAACCTAATAAAAAAAATAATCCCTTTAAGTGAAAAAGAGAAAAAAGCAAAGCTTTTAAAAAAGTTAAGGCCTTTATTTTAAAAAAGCCTATTTAAAAGCTTTTTAACTTAAATAAAAAATTCAAAGTAATAATTAACGCTAATAAAAAAACAATAAGCAAACAACTAGGTTAACAAAATAAAAATAAAAAATTGCACTTAATAACTTATTTTTTAAAAAGATTTTTAAAATTAGCAAAGCAATATACGCTACTAAACAAAAAGCTTATAATTATTGTTTAAACATTTAAAAAATGAAAACATTACTTTTATAAACCTAAAAAACCAGTTAAAGTATATATTAATTATAAAAACTTAACTACATTTATAACAACAAAGGTATTAAATAAACAATAAATTAAATAAGCAAAGTTTTTATTTTAGTTTAACTTTGTTATTTTTTACATTAAAAGAAAAAAAAATATAACAATAAATATTTTAAGTCGACAAAGCAACTATAAAAAACTAAAAATAAAAAGCTAAGTATTATTAAAAAAAACTTAACAAAAAATCACATTTGCGGCTATAATTTCATTTAATCATAATAAATAAATTAAACAATTATAAAAAAACTATAAAATAATTTTATAAACATTACCATTGCTAATTAACACACTATTAACTTTTAAGCAAAGCAAAAACAAAAATAAGAAAATATATTTAAATTTTAAACAATAACACACAATTAAAAAACTAATAAAAGCGATGTATAAACATTCATTAGCAAAACATTAAAAAGTATATAAAACACTATCACAAATATAAAAAAACTACAAATGTAAAAAACTTAAAAGCATAGTAAAAAAAATAGTTTAAAAATGTATTTTATGTAAAAAAAGCAAAGCACCACAATATAAACCATATGGATTGCTACAACTAAAGCAAATACTAAACAAAGCTTAAAAATTTATTGCGTTTAACTTTATTGTTAAGCTACATAAGTTAAAAAAACTAATAATAAAAGTATTTTACGACTTAATATTAGTTATTGTAAAAAAACTTACAAAATATAAATATTTTATACCATACTTGGAATTTAGTATGGCAAAAAATTTAACTTATATAATAATTAAATATATTTTTAATAAATATAAAATTTTAAAAAAACAATTACAAACAAAAAAACAATTATAGCTTTTAAGTTTTATTAATTGTTAATAAAAGCATTAAGCGTTAAACATTAATTATTTATAGCTTATTATTTATAAATAAATAAACAAACAAAAAAACTTAATTAAATTTTAAAACAGTATTTATGCTGCTATTTTAATAAATAATAAAACAATTAGGTTAAACTTTTGCTTATAGCAAAGTATGCTTATAATAGTTTAAACAATAAGTTAATAAAAATGTTTTTATTTACGGCAAACTATAAATTTAACCCGGAAGTAAATTAAACTGCGATTAACGGCATAACAACATTTAAAGCAAAAATATAAGCAAAGAAAATCATAGGTTTACAACAAAAACTACAAAATAAACTAGTATTTTTATAAAACCGTATAAAAGCTTATAATAATAAGCATAAGTTATTAAAGCTAACCTTAAAAAAAAAAAACAAAGTATATTTTTTAAGGCATAACATTAAAACTAAGCAATTAAGCGATAAATTTAACTTTAAACAAATTAAATTATTTAAAATTAAGGAAATTATTTTAAAAATTAATTATTAATTTAAGCTATTTAAAAAAGCTAAAATATAGCTAAAATTTTATATTTTTTTTTTAAACCAATATTAAAAAACGCTAAACTTTAAATATAATTAAAAGTTAAACCAAATAAAAATCTTTACAAAGTTAAAAAAATATTAAATTTATGTTAAAATAAAAGTATTTACAAATATTTAATTAAGTGAAAAGGTTATTTATATGCAAAAACCACTTAAAAACCTATGAAAAACTTAAAAAATATAGCGTAAATAATCGATTAGTTTTACTGCTAATATTTTAACCGATTAACGCTAAAAAAGCGGGGTTAACCGAAAAAAAAAATTTAAAGCATTTTAGTCGATAATCTTTATAGCTTTAACAGTTTGTGCTAAAGCTACTGCTTTAAATTCCTCACGTTTTAACCCTTTTAGTTTGTTAAAAAAGCGCAAACCATTATTAACCAAGGCGGCACCTTTAACCCGGTGGAAAGCTCGCTGCCGATAAATTTCTTCAAAACAAGAAAAGGCATCGGAAAATTGCCATTTGGCCTATTATTTTTCTTAGGCCAAACAATTAAATTTTTTTAAAAAATTATTTATTACGGTAATAAAAACACTAAACCTATCACACAAGCGTCCACAACGCACACACTCCTTGCAACAAAACACCTTATTTATTATTTTGCACTTCCACCTGCAACTTTTGCATAATAAACAAGCTATAACTTCGTAGCCTTTTTTATCGATCAAAAATGCAAGCGCAACACGTTGTTTGGCCTTGGTAAAACAGGCGCGTTTTTTAATACGGTTAAACATTGCGCAAAAAAATAAAAAAAAGTAACTTACCCAGAAAACAAATACTTACTGGAATTATCGAGGGCAATAATACGGAGAGTAAAAAGATAATGTTATAAACCAACAGGAACTAAGACCTGTTGCTAAGACCAAATGATTACAACCCAACAGATAACCAATAGTTAGACTAGAAAACAAGCTACAACCATAGGGGGTAAAAGTCACGTAATAAATCACTAGATCACTAGAGGTGAGCTAAAGAGCCACTGGATCACTGGATCACTAGAGGTAAGCCGGTGAGCCACAAAATACAGATTAATAAGATCGCATAGGTGATCTCACTAAAAACATGAGGAATTGGTAAAAAAAGGACTGTTTATATAAAAGACCAATGTTTCCTATATATCTAGTTGTAGTTTTTACTTCACAATTTAATCTAAGCATATAGCAACTTCTTGGAATAGCTGCATGGGAGCAATCCTAACTACTTAGTGACCACACGACGATAACCACTACCTGTTATACTACCTAGCACAATCCACACGGGAGCTCCGAGTATACCACGCCCAACAAATCTAAGGTTCGTTACAATTTACAGGGAAATCCAATAGTATTTTTTATAAATTTACTACTATTTTATTTATTAATGCATTTAAAACCACGCTAAAATTTTAGCGTGGTTTTTAAAATAGCACTAAATAAAATACTAGTAAATTTATAAAAAATACCATTGGATTTTTTTTTAAATAAAGATTTTAAATATATTAATTATTAGTTTATAAACTCACTTTTTGTTAAGTTATTTTAAAAAAAAGCAAATAATACTTTATATAAAATTATTAATGCTATATATATTACGTAAATAGCTAGCTTAATTAAATAGCCAGCTTAAATAAAAAATATATTATATATATATTTTTAAATAATATATTTATTTTATTAATTAATTTTAATTATTTATATTTTTAAATTATATTTAATTAATAACTATAAAATTATTTACATTATTTTTTTTTTTTTTTTCGATTTTAAAGTTTAATGTTATTTATAAGTTAATATTATACACGGGTTAATGTTGCACTTTTTTTAAAATATTATTTTTATATAATTTATTAAGCAAAGTATTTACTTTATAATTTTTCAACTTTATTAATATTAATTATATAATAAAATAATTATTATTATTAAATTTGCAATTAAAAAAAAAATTTAATAGTAATTTTTTTAATTTTTTGGCTATTTTATTAAAGCGTGGATTTTTAAAACCTTTTTTTATAAAGGTAATTTTTACGTATTTTTATTAATAAAATAGCTAGAAAATTATAAAAATTAATATTAAATTTTTTTTTAATTATAAATTTAATAATAGTAATTATTTTATTATGTAATTAATATTAATAAAGTTATTTATATTAAAAATAGTAAAAAACAAGTGTAAAATTAAATGTATTAATAATTTATATACGTTAATAATTTATAGGTAATATTATTATTACGAACCAACATGGGCGCGGGCCATTGAGAGGGGCCTAGCGGCGATATTACACCAACGAGGGGAAGGAACTGTACCAGGAGACAAGCCACAGTTCCCGATTAGGAGAGTCACGTGACGACTCACCATGAATCACTCTGTAAGTGAGCTCACCTCAGGAGTGAGCCAAGTGAACCAGTGAGTCAAATGAAGACACTCATTGAGGGAATTGGTGAAGGAAGGACTGTCTATATAATAGACCAACGTTCCCTATGTATTTAGTTGTAGTTCTTACTTCACAATTCAATCTAAGCATACAGCGACTTCTTGGAATAGCTGTGTGAGAGTAATCTCTTGACGACCACTTAGTTACGACCCGACTGTACAACGTTCGCACCCTAGGCACGATCTAATACGTGGAGCTTCGAGTACTAACGCCCTTACAGACTAACGGTTTATTACAATTATATATAAACATTTAAAAAATTTATTATTTAATTATTTAAATATTATAATATTTTTTTAAAAGTTTAATTTATTTTAAAATATAAATAAATGAAAATTAATTTTATAATAAACTGTTAATTTGTAAAGGCGTTAGTACTCGAAGCTTGTTAAATATAAGGGATATAATCTTAGCCGGAATATTAGCTAATGGATGTCTGATAACAAACCCATGTCAGGGATACAGGGGCCCCCATACATCTCTACCCAGAGACGCGGGGACCGCGTTTAAACACCTTAATAACACAAACAATCAATACAGTTAATTTAACAGCCATTGCTTATTTTTAACAATTAAAAGTCTTAATTGCAACATATATTCCGTTTGATATAGCTATAGGCCAGATAAGCGATTTGCTGCAATAATATATGTTAATAAAACCATCCGACCAATCACAATGTTAAAAATCCCTCGATCTAACACAACAAGCACTTATCTCAGCAAATCAAAAAACTTTTGCACATAAGACCAAGAGTTTACCTAGCAGGCAAAATCGCTAATGCTATAGCCTTACATCTAACCTAAAGATAGAGTCACTTGGCTTATTAAACCAGTTAAACCTTTTATGGCGAACTATTTAAAAATAGCGAGTTAAATCTTTACACGATCGTTATTAACAATTACGGTACATGTAAACCAAAACAAAACTAATCCTAACAAAACCCTTACATCGGCTTTAGAAATGACTCCGTTTGGACAGCAACAATATAACCACAATCTTCATTACTATTAAAATAAACGAAAGGCCTATAAAACACATTTTTCGGCTTTAAACAAGCTTGTAAACTAAATGCAGAAAACAACCTTAAAAGATTATAGCAATACAATAATAGACTTTAATAACACAATTGATACATAGTACAATAACCTTTTGGCCATCGGAAAAAACATGAACAAAGTTAACAAACACACTGCCAAACTTGAATATATAAATTGGATCGAACAACAGGCCAAAGCTAGAAAGCTGATCAAAGATCTAATGACCTGGGTCGATAAATAGAGCCAAAAGATCAGCCTAGCCCTTGAATTCGATCCCACAATAAGAAACTCATATAACATGATTTTAAACATCGAAAGAATCTTAAGACCTATTATAGGGGATTGGGCTCCAACGTATAAAATAATAAATGAAAAGAAAATCAAAGCTAATGAGGTAACCTATATACAAATCGGAGCGGCTCTTCGAGCCAGAGCGGCAACGGAGGCTCTCATTTAAAAGCCCTAAGGCAGAGTCAACAGAGGTGCTGCGTTTCCCGCTTTTCATGGAACCTTTTCAGGCAACAGGGGTAAGGACAATAATAACAAAGACATTAAGGAAACCAAATTGAAGGTACCTCGTTGCGGCTATGGCAGAGGCCGTGGGAATTGTAGAGGTCGAGGTGGCTGTGGAGGCTCCTATTTAAAGAGACCTCGTGCTGAAACTAACCTTACAAATATTAACAACCTGGATTGCAAGCTATGCTCACATTTAGAGCATCCTTTAAAAAAGTGCTAGTATGCATTTCCAAAACTCGCAGACCTAAAATGGTTCCCTAACGACATTACAACTGCTGTGGTTAAAAGATTTTTAAAACTTGATTTTGACCTTAAAGCAGAAATCAACCGCATCGCTAAACAAAAAGGCAAAATGCAGAAAAGGTGGAATTCCAAATAAATCCATAACTTCCACGCAGGATCGCAGTAACTACTAAAGCATTTACAACAACTACCACTTATCGACTAAAAAACTCTGCGATCTTGGATTCCGGAACCACTTTGCATATATCCAACAAAGTACAGAAAATGCACAACTTTCAACCCGCACAATCAAAAGACGTAGTATATGCAGGAGATACCGTTTTTCCCATTATTGGATACGGAGAAATGGATGTAAAGATTAATGGACCCAAAGGCCCAGAGATCATGCAACTCTATGATGTCGCCTTTGTGCCATTAATAGCTACTAACCTAGTGTCCTTTAGAGCATTAAACAGAAAAAACATATGGCTTTTTAACAAACCTAACTTAAATTGGATTATTTAAGACAATAGTTCCTTAGTTTACAAGCTGCAAAACAAAAATAATTAATTTGTTATCGAATATATCTTTTCTCGTCTTAAAAAAGCTGCTTTTTATACTCAGAGAAACTTCCTCAACACATACACAGAAAAACCACTATCCCGAGGAGATTTATACAAATAGCATCTCTAGTTAGGCCATTTAAAGCCAAAACCACTAAGGCATCTCGTGGCTTTAGCTCGGGGGGTGGGAATAAAAAAACAACCAAACAAAAGCGACGAAATAAAAACCACTTAATGCGATGCATATGCTACAGCAAAAGCACAGAGAGAAATTAATAGAAAACCACAAGATCTGCTTATACAAGCTGGAGTCTGCTTATATGTCGATTTTCATAAGTACAACAACCCTAAAACATATGGCAACCAAAACTAGCAAGTTATACTAGTCACCGATTAGTATTTTAGCTACACCTAGGATTATTACATAAACACCAAGAACGCAGATGTTATTAAGACTGCTTTTATAAATCTAATTTATTATTTATAAGTTTACTACGGCATAAAGATAGCGGTTATTAAATGTGATTGTGAACTCACCGGTACTCAATTGGAGACATCAGACCTCTCAAACTATCTCAATAACATATACGGAATCTAATGCCAATGGTCACCATCCAATACGCAAAACCTCAACAGTGGTGCCAAACGAGTCGGAGGCATTGTTAAATAAAAAGCTTGCGCTTTTCGGAATACAGGCAAACTCCTAGAATTTCTTTAAAGAGAGATAGTACAAACTGCGGTCTACTTATATAATAAAACGCCAAAGTACCTCAACCGATAAAAGACACCATACGAGAAATTCCACATATATTTTTAACGTAAAAACAAGATCGTTGGCAACCCTAAAACGCCTATTCTGTCTTATTTACGAGTATACGGCTGCAAGGCATTTGCCATGACCACAAACGCTCAAAAAAAAGCGAAAAAAAAACACAAGCTTCGGCCCAATGCCTGGATTAGATACCTAGTTGGCTATTAATCAACTATTACTTATAGGATTTAGATCCCTCGTATTAATCAGATTATAATTACTAGAGATGTTTGGTTTAATAAAGATGATATTTTTAGCGGAAATTTTAAGACCCTTATAAAAGACCTACTATTGGTAATTATAAAAGACTTTAAAAAGCATATAAACCAAATCTAGCATCAGCCGGTTAGCCAAGCAAACACCGAGCCTACACGTAATATAAAGGATGAAAATATCTTTGCCCTAATCCTAAAATCATTTAAACTGGAAAAAAGCACTAATTAAATAAATAATAAGAGTAACAGCAAAGAATCACTCCTAGGTGCACCAATAGGGACTAATCACCTTTATACAAAAGCTAGGTTTGAGTTGTTTCCAAGCCTACCACTGTCTCCAGAGGCATGTGCACTTTTTAGTGCCACTATCGCCAATGGCAAGCTAAAACCTAAAGTAGAAGCTACACCTACTCAGGCCAGTTACCACTTTTGAGGCGTTACTAAACTCACGCCACGGGATAGCTATTGGGAAGCCAGCTTTAACGCCAGGCCTTTATGCACCCCGGAGGTACGGGATGGTTAGATGACCTGCAAAGCAGACAGAGCTAGGTTCTTAAAGGGATCTAAAACTCAACACTACGCTGAAGGGGGTCGCGACCCTGACGCACATGAGGCGGCACGATCACAAGTCATAGCTGACCCGCTTAGGGATAAAGTTGACGTAGTTGCTTCCTTAAACCAGACACGGGATATTGTTAATATATTCGCTCTCTGTATAAAAGCGGCACATTAATTAAATATAGCTGACTTGCTTAGTCTTAATATGCATTGTTTGACAAGACATATGCAAAGGATAGTCGCTCCTACTTAAAAGGTTAATATTAATATAGTTGCTCCTACTAAGGAGGTTGATGTTGATAAAGCAGCACAATCACAGGTCGTAGCTAACCAGCTTAGGGTTGATGTTAACATAGTTGCTCCTCACGAGAAGGAACGCCTGTTAAGGCTCCTTGCTCAAAAAAAGAAAATACATCGCAAAGATTTACCTCTACCACCTAAGTGGCACGGAGACTTAGCAAATCACCCCATGAGGACACCCTTCCGCAAAGCGGAGGAATCACACCTTAAGAGTTATCATAAGATGGGTACTTGGAGAAAAGTGTTTAAATCAACAGCTAAAGATCATATGGTCCTAGACTGCATGTGGGTATATATATACAAGTTTAACAAGCACGGCTACTACCAGAAATGCAAGGCACAACTAGTAGTCCGAGGAGATCAACAGCTTACCAGTGGCAGAGAAGACACATATGCATTCACTTTTGCAGGCCGATCATTCAAAACACTAATTGCTATTGCAGCTAAGTTTGACTTGGAGTTAAAGCAATACGATGCCGTGAATGCATTTGTAAATGCTTCACTCGACAAGGAGATATACATGCGAATGCCACCTGGATATAGGAAACCCAAAACCGTTCTACAATTTCTGCAAGCCTTATATGGACTATAAGAATCCCCTCTTCTTTGGCAGCAAGAGCTAACCAAAACACTTAGATCGCTTGGTTATTAACCAGTACCTTATGAACCATGTTGTTATACCAAACAAAGAGTTTTGATCTTTATTTATGTTAACGATATCGTTCTCGCATACCGAAAAAAAAGCGAGACGCTTGCTAAAAAAGCCATCCTTGATTTATAGCAACAATATCAGCTTACTAGAAAAGACAACCTTTAATGGTTTTTAGGAGTGGAAGTCATTCGGGACAAGCAACAAAGATTAATATGGCTATCGCAAGCCTTATATATAGACAAGATCATTAAGTTACGAGACTCCGAATACAAAGTCTGGAGCAACACTTCTATAAACGGTTCCGAGCTGCTCTTATACACTAGAATAGCTATAAAGCAAAAGATCTAACAATATTAACGCAAAGTTAGATTAATTATATATGCAGCGGTTATTACTAGGCCAGATATCGCATTTAGCGCGTTTTAACTATTACAATTTAACATAAATCCAGGACTAGAACACCAAGCTGCAGCTAACAAATTACTCACTTATTTTTTTAAAACAATACATTATGCTCTTTAGTTTGGGGGTGGCAGTGAATTTACAGTAGCAAGCGATGCTTTTTTTGCCGACAATAGTTTAAACTAAAAGAGCTTTTAGGCTTATGTTATGAAGCTTTTCGGCGGTGTCATCAGATAGCGCGCCAATAAGCAAAATATAATTACTATATTTACCACTAAAGCAAAACTCCTTGCCTTTGCCCAAGCAACAAAAGAGTTTATGTTTATTAGCTGCTTGATTAATAAACTAGGAGTCACTTTAAACAACAAGAAAATACAGATTTAATATGACAACCAACAGACGATTGGTTTGGTACAAAAAGACGTTGCCATACTGCAAACTAAACTACAACACGTTAACATTCACAACCACTGGCTACGCTAAGAGGCCGCTAATGGCACTTTTAGTGTCGAGTTTGTCAAATCGAAAGACATAATTGCTAACGGGCTTACGAAAGCTCTGCCGGAGCAGAAGTGGCAGAAATTCATGGACCAACTAAATATAAAAGATATCAAGAATAGAGATAGAGGAAAAACGCCCGTCATATGCAGCTGGGAAACATTGGAAAATTCTCTAAATGGCGGGGAATCTAATACATGGATTCCAGATGATTAGGACAGCCACTGAGAGAGCCTGTCCTAAGGGGGTGTGTTAGATATAAGGGATATGATCTTAGCCGGAATATTAGCTAATGGATGTCTGATGACAAACCCATGTCAGGGATACAGGGGCCCCCATACATCTCTACCCAGAGACGCGGGGACCGCGTCTGAACACCTTGATAACACAGACAATCAATACAGTCAATTCAACAGCCATCGCTTATTTCTGACAAAGCTCCACGTATTAGATCGTGCCTAAGGTGCAAACGTGTACGGTTGGGTCGTAACTAAGTAGTTGTTAAAAGATTACTCTCATACAGCTATTCTAAAAAGTTGCTATATGCTTAAATTAAATTGTGAAGTAAAAACTATAACTAAATACATAGAAAACGTTGGTTTATTATATAGACAGTTTTTTTTTTACTAATTCTTTTAGTGAGTGCTTTTGTTCACTGGACTCACTGGCTCACTTGGCTCACTTCTAAGGTGAGCTTATTTACAGGGTGATCTAAGGTGAGTCGTCACGTGACTCTCCTAATTGGGAGCTGTGGCTTGTTTTCTGGTATAGTTCCTTCCCTTTGTTGGTGCTATATCGCCGCTAGGCCCCTTTTAGTAGCCTGCGCTTATATTAGTTTGTAACATTATTCCTTTTTCCCCCGGTTATTATCCTTAATAATAATTGGTTTAAATGGTTAGTTTTTTTTTTTTTTTTGTTTAACCTTTTTTTAATGTTTGCTTGCTATATTATTTTATAGCGCTTATAAGCAATATTATTTAGCTAATTATTTAAACAAGTTTGGTTTTTTGTTTAATTTATATTTTTGCTGCTTTAAAACTAGTTGTATTTGTTTAAAGAATTTTAATTATAATGCCTGCTATTTCGTGTATATTTACCTTGGTTATTTTTGCATAATGCTTTTTTTTTTTAACGGTTTAATTTGTATAACCAAAAAATATTATTAAATATATAAAAAGCGTAAAGCCGCCTAAGCAAAACTATAACTGCTTTGCTAAACAATAAAAAAAACTCAATTTTTTTTAATAAAAACTTAAAATAATATATTAGCGCAGTTTGCTTAATTAAAGCAATTAAAAAAACAAAACAATATTTTTGCTTTTAAAAGTGCTAAATTTTTTTGTTGTAGTTTTAATACTTTAAATAAAATAAAAGCATTTAAACGTAAAAAAAAGCGTTAAAGCAAGCTTTAGCTTACTGCTAAGAAAGCCGCTAATATTGTTATTTCTAGCATTAATTAAGGTTTTTTCGGTTTGCTTTTTGCTTAAAAGGTTAACTCCGCCTTTTTAATACTAGCTGGTTAAAGTGTTGTTAATAAAACTAATTAACTATTTATTTTATATTTTTTAGGTTTTTTATAAGTTTTTAAATAATTTTTGCATATAAGTATTTTTTTTACTTAATTAAATATTTATAAGTACTTTTATTTTAACGTAAATCCAGTATTTTTTTAACTTTATATAAATTTTTGTTTAGTTTAACTTTTAATTATATTTAAAGTTTAACGTTTTTTAATGCTAGTTTAAAAAAAAAAGTATGAAATTTTAGCTATATTTTAGTTTTTTTAGTAGTTTAAATTAATAATTAGTTTTTAAAATAACTTTTTTAATTTTAAATAATTTAATTTGTTTAAAGTTAAGCTTATTGCTTAGTTGTTTTGTTTTAATGTTGCGCTTTAAAAAATATACTTTGTTTTTTTTTTTTAAGGTTGGCTTTAATAACCTGTGCTTATTATTATAAGCTTTTATATAGTTTTGTAAAAATACTAATTTATTTTATAGTTTTTACTATAAATTTATGATTTCCTTTGCTTATATTTTTGCTTTAAATGCTATAACACTATTAATTACAATTTAATTTATTTTTGGATTAAATTTATAATTTGCTGTAAATAATAATATTTTTATTAACTTATTGTTAAAATTATTATAAACATACTTTGCTATAAGCAAAAGCTTAACTTAATTGTTTTATTGTTTGTTAAAATAATAGCATAAATACTGCTTTAAAATTTAATTAAATTTTTTTGTTTGTTTATCCGTTTATAAGTAATGAGCTGTAAACAACTAATATTTAATGCTTAATGTTTTTATTAATAATTAATAAAATTTAAAAGCTATAGTTGTTTTTTTATTTATAACTGCTTTTTTAAAAACTTTATATTTACTAAGAATATGTTTAATTATTATATAAGCCAAATCTTTTGCCGTATTTGATTTTAAATAAGGTATAAAATATTTATACTTTATAAGTTTTTTTATAATAACTAATATTAAATCGTATAATATTCTGGTTATTGGTTTTTTTAATTTAAATAATTTAACAATAAAATTAAACGCAATAAACTTTTAAGCCTTATTTGGTATTTGCTTTAGTTATAGCAATCCATATGGTTTATATTGTGGTGCTTTGATTTTTTTGCATAAAACACATTTTTAAACTACTTTTTTTACTATGCTTTTAAGTTTTTTGCATTTGTAGTTTTTTTATATTTGAAATAGCGTTTTATATACTTTTTAATGTTTTGCTAATGGATATTTATACATTACTTTTATTAGTTTTTTAATTGTAAATTATTGTTTAAAATTTAAATAAACCTTTTTATTTTTGTTTTTACTTTGCTTAAAAGTTAATAATATATTTATTGATTATAGTAGTGCTTATAAAACTATTTTATGGTTTTTTTACAATTTCTTAATTTATTTATTGTGATTAAATAAAGTTATAATTATAAGTATAATTTTTTGTTAGGTTTTTTTTAATAATATTTGGCTTTTTGTTTTTAATTTTTTATAGTTGCTTTGTTAATTTAAAATGTTTGCTGTTATATTTTTTTTTTTTTAATATGAAAAATAATAAAGTTAAACTAAAATAAAAACTTTGCTTATTTAATTTGTTATTTGTTTAATATTTTTGTTGTTATAAATATAATTAAGTTTTTGTGATTGGTGTATATTTTAAATAGTGTTTTGGGTTTATAAAGGTAATGTTTTCATTTTTTAAATGCTTAAACAATAGTTATAAGCTTTTTGTTTAGTAGTATATATTGCTTTGCTAGTTCTAAAAATCTTTTTAAAAAATATACTACTAGGTATAATTTTTTATTTTTATTTTGTTAATCTAGTTGTTTGCCTATTGCTTTTTTGCTAGCGTTAATTATTATTTTAAATTTTTTTTTTAGGTTAAAAAGCTTTTAAATAAGCTTTTTTAATATAAATGCTTTTACTTTTTTAAAAAATTTTTGTTTTTCTTTTTTTTACTTAAAAGGATTGTTTTTTTTTATTAGGTTTAAAAAAGGTTTAACGTGTTTATTAAACTATTTAATAAAGCTTTAAATATAATTTGTAAATTTTATAAATGCTTTTATATTATTTATTAATTTAAGCACTAGCTAATTTTTTATTGCTAAAATCTTAAATTTTTAGATTTTTATTTTTTTTAAAGTTATTATAAAATTAAGAAAATTAACCTTTTATATATAAAATTTGCTTTTTTTAAGGTTTACTTTTAACTTGGCAATTTGTAGCATATTTAGTACTTTTTAAACGTGCTTTCGGTATTTTTTAAAGTTTTTTAAATATATTAAAATATTATTAAGATATATTATTATAAATATATTGATAAATTTGCGTAAAGCGTGCGTTATTTGCGCTTAAAATATTGCTAAAGCATTGATAAGTTTAAAAAACATGACTAAAAATATGTATAATTTATAACGTATGCAAAATATCATTTTTCACTTATTACTTAATATTATTTTTGTTTAATTGTATATGTTTAATAGGTTAAATGCTATAAACTATTTTGTATATATTAATTTGTTTTGTAAGTTGTTAATTTTAAGTATTAGTTTTACAAATTTAATTGTTTTAAAGTTTACGTTTTAGTAGTTTATTATTAATTTCTAACGTTGTTTTTTATTTTTACCGGTTTTACGTGGTATTTAAAATACTGGTGATTTAGCTAGTAATTTTAATAATTAAATAAATCTTTTTTTTAAATTTTTTTTAAAAAACTTTTATAGTTTTTTTAGTTGTTTTTTATTCATGTGATATAATAGAAATGATTATAATTTAGCTTTTTTTTTGAGCGGAATTTTATAGTTTTATAAACTATGCTTTGGTAACTTATTATATGTTTTGCTAAATATGTTGCTGTAATTTTAATATTTTATTAATATTTTGTTGTTAAGTATAAGTTTGAACTTTTTAATTATTATGTAGATTTGCAATAGTGGTTTAATAAAATTGCTTAATACTTATATTTTAGGTTTTTTATTAGCTAATTTTCTTTTTAGTATATTTTATTAAAGTTAGCTTGTTTTTTAGTTTATTTTAGGATTGCTCTTTTGCAACTAAAATATTTTTAAAATAATATTATGTTTAAATGTTTTTGTAATGTTAAGCATTAGTTGTTTTTTGTGTTTAAAAATGTTAAAAAAAAATTTTGTAGTTTTTTTTAAAACTGCTCCGTTTTTATATGCAATAGGACTTTTATTAACAGTTAAAAATAAGTAAAAATTATTTTTAAGCTTTGTTAATATGTTTAATTGCTTAATAATTTATAAAAAAATAAAGCTTGCTTAAGCTTTTATATTTATAAGCGCTTGTAGCTTATGTTTTTAATATATTAAATTGATTTTAATATGTTTGCTTTTTTTAGCTGTTATAGCACAAAGCTTTTTAAGTTTTTTTAAAAATAGTTGTTGATTTGTTATAACTGTTTGTTATTGTTTTTTAACTAATTTTGGCTAATTGTTGCTTGTGTTAGCATGTTATTAAGTTGTTTAGTTATATTAATTGCTGCTTAAAACTTTTTAAAACATACTACTATATTTTTATTTAAGTAGTATTTTATTTTTTTATTTTTTGCATCTTAAATAATGTTGGGTTGTTTATTTTTATAAAAGTTTATTGTTTTTTTAAAGAATTTTTTAATAAAGTTTGTTTATTTTATTGCTACTAAAGCTAATTTATTTGTTACTTTTTTAAGCTTTTTTTTTTAAACGTTAATTGGTTTTAATTGATTTGTTGCGTTTGTTTTATTGTTTTGTGTAATTTTGTTGCTTTTTACTAAGCATAGAT
Source organism: Xylaria arbuscula (assembly GCA_022385695.1). Classification (NCBI taxonomy): domain Eukaryota; kingdom Fungi; phylum Ascomycota; class Sordariomycetes; order Xylariales; family Xylariaceae; genus Xylaria; species Xylaria arbuscula. The sequence goes on from MU279395.1 coordinate 83,923, forward strand.
CTTGCATTTGTTGTTAGTGTAGTTTTTTAGTTGTAGGATTTATTGTAAGCATTTTATAGGCCACTGTAGGTTTTTTGTAAATATTGCAAATCCTCGAGGGTTTTGGTATACTGGTGTTATTTTTCTTTATTTGCTTTGTATAGGGGTTGCATTATGGGTTTTTTGTTTAATTGTTTTGGGAACTATATATATTATGGTTTTTTTTGCAAATGGTAAATATATCGATGTGTTATATAGCACATTTATAGGATTTATTCATGTCCTTTGTTTTTTGGTATTAATTTTGCCAGTTTTTAACTTATTATAACTTTGCTATGATAATGTCTTTTGGTAATAAGCTTGGTAGCTAGGCTAAGTTGATTGCTGGTATTTGTTCTAGCTTTTATTATAAGTGCTAAGTTATACTGCTGTACATTGTTTAAAAATAGCTATATTTTTATATTGTTTTTGGCTTTTAGCATATAAATAGTTGCTGTTTTGGCTTTTTTTATTTAAAATTTTTGTGTGTTAAACGTTTTACCTAAGCATTTTTTTTGTTAAATAAATCTAGTTATAAAGCTTTTTAATTATTTTTATTTAAATTAGTGGTTGTATTTTATATAGCTACACGTATGTTTTTTTAAATAAGATTTTTTTTAAGCCATTTTTTGTATTTATAAGTTAAGGTTTTAACTTTATTTTATGTGGAATTTTTTTTTAGTTTAATATTTTTTTAATTTTTTTTTTATTGTTGGTTTAAATAGGATTTTTTCAAAAAGCTATATTTTTTTTGGTTTTGTTATTAATGCTTATATTGTGTATTTAACAATTAATAAAGTTGCAAATATATTTGTTTTGTTTTGCTTGTTTTGATTGCTTTGTAAAAGGATGTTTTAAACACGCTTGTTTTTTTTTTTTACATATGTTGTAATATGGCACTCTTTTTATGTGTTGTTATTATAGTTAACTTTACTGATTGCTAATTTTTAACATTGCAATCGTTATAAATAAAGCTTGTTTTGCTTTTTTAAGTTGTTGTTTTTTTTTGGGCTTGTTACAAGCCTGGGCGTAGTGTCCCTTTTGATTGCAATTATAACATTTAACCTTGCTTAAGTTTTGCTTTTTTTTTGTTGCATTAAGTTTTATCGGTTTTGTATGGGTACTTAATGCTGTAAACTTTGTGGTTTGTTTTTTTCCTATGTTGGGTATTTGTTGGGTTTGTTGTTGTTTTTATAAATGTTGTTTATACAACTGGTTATTAATCTTTATTGCGTTAGCAATATAAGTTTTAAAATCACTTGGTTGTTTGTTTTTGTATAATTTATTTTTTACTTTATTTTTTAACCTTTGATAAAATGCCGTTATTAAGGCGTTATTATTAATCTACGTTGTTTTAGCTGCTGTTTTTTGGAATTTTACTATATATTTATATATAGCTTTTGTTTAAAACATTAAAAACAGCTTTTTTTCTGCTTGTTTTTTTTCTTTTGGGTTTTTATATATATTAGTTAACGCTGTTTTAAACCCTTTATAAAATTTAAATGCTATTTTGGTTTTTTTGTTAATATTGTTAATATTGTTGTTTTTTATATAATTGTTTATTATAAGTTAAAACTATTTTAGTGTATTGCTAGTAAGAAATCTTGCAGCTGTTATTATTTTGTTTTTATTTAATAAAAAACTATTGTTGTAATGTTGTAAATAAGCTTTTGCTTAGGTTAAGAATTCTTTTAATTGTTTTTAATTGCTGTTAAACTTAGTTAGCTTAACTAGTTTAAAAGGCTTAGGTTTTGGTAAATTTATAATTTGCGCTTTTAATTGTTGATTTTGCTGTTTTAATTGCTTGATTTTGTTTTATAAATGCGTTAACGAATTTTGCATTATTACGGGTGTTAGTTTAAGCTGCTGCAAAAATATCGTAACTGTATACAGTTATTTTCTAAACATTAAGTAAGTTTAACAATTTAAAATATAACAAACTATTAATTTATAAAGGCGTTAATATTTAAAGCTTTATATATTAAATTATGCCTAGGGTGCAAACGTGTACAGTTGGGTTATAATTAAATAGTTGTTAAAAGATTATTTTTATACAGGTATTTTAAAAAGTTGCTATATGCTTAGATTAAATTATAAAGTAAAAACTACAACTAAATATATAAAAAACGTTGGTTTATTATATAAACAGTCCTTTTTTTACCAATTTCTTTAGTGAGTGCCTTCGTTTACTGGACTTACTGGCTCACTTGGCTCACTCCCAAGGTGAGCTCACTTACAGGGTGATCTAGGGTGAGTCGTCACGTGACTCTCCTAATTGGGAGCTGTGGCTTGTTTCCTGGTACAGTTCCTTCCCCTCGTTGGTGCCATATCGCCGCTAGGCCCCTTTTAGTGGCCTGTGCCCATGTTGGTTCGTAACAAATTTATATAACGTATTTTTTATTTAATTTAAACATTTAATTAAACCGGTTATTTTTCGGTTATATTTAAAAGTTTATATATAAAAATAATAATAATTTAGCAAAAAATAAAATTATAAATTAATAATTAATATATTTGAAATTTTTATTTAAAAAAAATTTAATAGTATTTTTTATAAATTTGCTATTATTTTATTTATAAATGCATTTAAAACCACGTTAAAATTTTAGCGTAATTTTTAAAATAATATTAAATAAAATAATAATAAATTTATAAAAATTACCATTAAATTCCCTTTTAAATAAAGATTTTAAATATATTAATTATTAATTTATAAGTTTATTTTTATTAAATTATTATTATTTTTATATATAAACTTTTAAATATAATTAAAAAGTAATTAATTTATTTAAATAGCTAATTTAAATAAAAAATACGTTATTTCAAATATTATTAATTTAATTTTTAATTTAAATTAATTATAATATTTATAATATTTATAATAATAATTAAATATTTTTATAATTAAAATATTAAACTTAAAAAAAACTTAATTATATAAAATATAATAGTTAATTATAGCTAAAATTTTTTAATTATTATTAAATAATATAAATTTATTAAAAAACCTTTTTAAAAAATAATATAATATTTTTAAAATTATTTATATTAAATTTAAAAATATATAATATTTTTTTAAAATAAAAATATTATATTTTAATTTAAATTATATATCTTTAATATAATAATGTTTAAATTATAAAATATTAAATTTTTATTAATAATAATTATAAATATAATGCATTTTTTACTTAACCTAAATATTTAATTAAGCCGGCTACTTTTTATAATATAGTTTAAATAAGTTTATATAAACGTAAAAATTTTTAATTTATTATATTAACTTAAATAAGCTATTAAAATTAAGCTATATAATAAGGTTTATATTATTTTAGCTATGTTTAGCTATTTTTCCGGCTGTTTTAGCTATTTTAATAATTTTATATATTATTGCTTTAATAAAATATAAATTATTTTCGATTTTTTATTATAAATTATTAATTTATTATTAAAAAAGCTTATTTTAAACTATAATATATATTTTTTTGCTAAAAGTTTATTAGTTTTATTATATAACACTTGTTTTTTTAATTATTAAATAATAAAATTCTTTATATTATTTTATATTTAATTAACGTTTATTTTTTTAAATATTAATATAAACTTTTAAAATAAATTATTTTAATTTATTTAATTATTAAATAAAGCTATAAAAACTATGTTTGAAATTAAGCTAATTGTTTTTTAATGTTTTTTATTAAATATTTTAATATGATTTTATAAATTATTTAAATTATTTAAATATATTTTGCAAACACGTTTTTTAAAATATTTTGCAATATTTTTAAAATATATATTTTTATTTTTTAAAATATTTAATTTAAAATATACTTAATATAAATTTTAATTATATTGTTAAAAATTGCTTTTATAATTATATTAGTAAAAATTACGTAAAATTAATTAATATTTACGTTATAAACTTTTAATATTTTTTTTATAATATATTATTATTAATTTAAGCTATTTATTAAATTAAATATATATTATTATATAATTTTATTTAATTTAACTTTATATCGCTTACATTATTAATTAATAAAGCAAATTATTTAATATATATTTTATAAATTATATTTTTTTTTATTTTAAATAATTAAACAAATTTATTTTATTAATTGTTAATTTTAAAATAATCTTATAATAATTTTATTAATTTATTATATATTATTAAAATTAAAATTAATAATTATTTATTTTATTAATTATAATATATTCCTTATTTAAGCTGGCTATTTATATAATATATATAACACTAGTAATTTTATATAAAATATTACTTGCTTTTTTTTTAAATAACTTAACAAAAAATAAGCTTATAAATTAATAATTAATATATTTAAAATCTTTATTTAAAAAAAAATCTAATAATATTTTTTATAAATTTTCTATTACTTTATTTATAAATACATTTAAAACCACGTTAAAATTTTAGCGTAGCTTTTAATATAATATTAAATAAAATAATAATAAATTTATAAAAAATACTATTGGATTTTCTTTTAAATAAAAATTTTAAATATATTAATTATTAGTTTATAAACCTATTTTTAATTAAGCTATTTAAAAAAAGCACATAATACCTTATATAAAATTACCGGTGTTATATATATTATATAAATAGCTAGCTTAATTAAATAGCTAACTTAAATAAAAAATGCGTTATTATATAATATTAAGCAAAAATAATAAGTTTTAATTAATTTTAAAATATGCTTTAAAAATAAAAAAAGTTAAAATTAAGCCGTTTAAATTAATAATATTATTTAATGTTTTAATAATTATTTAAAAAATTTACTTTTATTTTATATAATTATTAAATTTAGCTTTTAAAATATTATATATATAATAAATAAATAAAAATAAATAAAATATTATATTAAGTTAAATTTAATTTAATAATTATATTTTTTTTTTAAAAAATAAAATTATATTTAATTTTAATAACTATTTATTTTAACTTTTAATTTTTTAATATAATAATAATATAAAGTTATTTTTAAATAATTTATATATAATATAAAAGCTTAAAAACATTTAAATAATATTTATAAAATATTTGCATTTTATTTATATTTTTTAAAATATAAAAATATTAATTAATACATTATTTAATAATAAATAATTTTTTTTATTTAATTTTTAATTTAAATTAGCTTTTTTTTATAATAATATAATATAATTATGTTTTTAAATAAATATGCTTTAATAATTATAAATAGCTTACTTTTATATTTTTACATTTTTATATTAAAAGTAAATTTTTTTTAAATATTGCTAAATTTATATGATATAAATTAAAATTAAATTTTAATATTATAAATTTTAATTATTTTAAATTAAAATTAAAAGCTTTTTTAAAATAAAAGCATTTATTAATATAACATTTTTAAAAAAAAAAATAATTATATAAAATCTTAAAAAAAAAAAAACTTAAATAATTTATATAGCAAGCATTAATATATTTAAAAACTTAAAATATTTTTAAATTTTAATTTTTTAGCTAGCTTAAAAAAAATTATATAATTTAATTAAATATTTTTATAATTTTTATATTTTTATATAATTTTTTTAAAAGCTTTTAAAAAAAAACCTGCAGCTAAAATTAAAATAATGTTACGAACCAATAGCGGGACGACCTGTTGGGAGACCAAGGTGACCAAACGACCCAATAAAAGGTATTAGGTTAAACCAAGAGACAAGCCACAGCCCAGGAGAGGTCACGTGACATGCAGCTCTGCAAAGCAGCCAAAGCAGTTACTTTAAAAGATTTATAAAGCAAACAAAGCAAGCGTTTTATATAATTTATAAAGCAGTTAAAGCAAATGCTTTAAAAGATTTATAAAGCAAACAAAGCAATAATAAAATTGGTAAAAAAAAAACTGTTTATATAATAAACCAATGTTTCCTATATATTTAATTGTAGTTTTTACTTTACAATTTAATTTAAGCATATAGCAACTTTTTAAAATAAATTATGTAAAAGTAATCTTTTAACAATTATTTAATTACAACTTAACCATACAACGTTCACACCTTAAGTATAATCTAATATGTGGAGCTTTGAGTATTAACGCCTTTATAAACTAACGGTTTGTTATATTTTAAATTGTTAAACTTACTTAGTATTTAAAAAACAACTGTATATAGTTACAATGTTTTCGCAGCAGCTTGAACTAACACCCGCAATAGTGCAAAGTTCCTTAACGCATTTATAAAACAAAATCAAACAGTTGAAACAGCAGAATTAATAGCTGGAAGCGCAGGTTATAAACTTATTAAAACTTAAGCCTTTTAAGCTAGTTAAGCCAACTAAGTTTAATGGCGACTAAAAACAACTAAAGGGATTCTTAACCTAAGCAAGGGCTTATTTACGACATTATAATAATAGTTTTTCATCGGACGGAAATAAAGTAATAATAGCTGCAAAATTTTTTACTAGCAACGCATTAAAGTAGTTTTAACCTATAATAAACAATTATATAAAAAACAATAATATTAACAATATTAACAAAAAAACCAAAACTGCGTTTAAATTTTACAAAAGGTTTGAAATAGCGTTAACTAATATGTATAAAAATTCAAAAGAAAAAAAACAAGTAAAGAGAAAGCTGCTTTTAATGTTTTAAACAGGAGCTGTATATAAATACGCAGTAAAATTCCGAAAAATAACAGCTAAAACAACGTGAATTAATAACAACGCCTTAATGTCGGCTTTTTATTAAAGGTTAAAAAACAAAGTAAAAGACAAGTTGTATAAAAATAAATAACCAAGCAATTTTAAAACCTATATTGCTAACGTAATAAAAATTAACAACTGGTTATACAAATAACGTTTATAAAAATAATAACAAACCTAACAAATACCTAACATAAAAAAAAAACAAACTATAAAGTTAACGGCATTAAGTACTTATGCAAAACTTATAAAACTTAATACAACAAAGAAAAAGCAAAACCTAAGTAAGGTTAAATGTTACAATTGCAATTAAAAAAAACACTACGCCCGGGCTTATAACAAGCTTAAAAAAGAACAACAATTTGAAAAAACAAAACAAGCTTTATTTATAACAATTGCAATATTAAAAATTAATAACCAATAGAGTCGACTATAATAGCAACACATAGAAAAAGTGCCATATTGTGACATGTATAAGAAAAAAAAACAAGTATGTTTAAAACACCTTTTTACAAAACAATTAAAATAAGCAAAACAAAACAAATATATTTGCAATTTTATTAATTGCCAAATATATAATATAAACATTAATAACAAAACTAAGAAAAATATGGCTTTTTAAGAAAATTTTATTTAAACTAACAATAATAAAAATAATTAAAAAGATATTAAACTAAAAAAAGATTTTATATAAAATAAAGTTAAAACTTTAACCTATAAATATAAAGGATGGCTTAAAAAGGAATTTTGTTTAAAAGGATATACGTGCAGCTATACAAAGTATAACTATTAATTTAAATAAAAATAGTTGAAAAGCTTTATAACTAAATCTATTCAACGAGGAAAATGCTTAAGCAAAACATTAAACGCACAAAAATCTCAAATAAAAAAAGCCAAAACAGCAACAATTAACATGCTAAAAGCTAAAAACAACATGAAAATATAGCCATTTTTAAAAAATGTACAGCAGTGCAGCCTAACACTTATAATAAAAGCTAAAACAAACATTAGCAAGCAATTTAGCTTAGCTATCAAGCTTATTGCCAAAAAACACTATTATAATAAACTTATAATAAATTAAAAACCGGCAGAATTAATACTAAAAAACAAAAAATACAAACAAATCTTTTAAATATGCTATATAACATATCAATGTATTATTTATTTATAAAAAAAGCTATAATATATATAATTTTTAAAATAATTAAATAAAAAACTTATAATGTAACCTTTATACAAGGCAGATAAAAAAAAGGTAATACTAGTGTACTAAAACTTTTAAAGATTTGTAGTATTTGCAAAAAACCTACAGTAGCCTATGAAATGCATGCAATAAATATTATAACCTAAAGACTATACTAATAACAAATATAAAATCCATGCACAGTAAAAAGCAATAAAGTTGCGCAAAACAATAAAAAGAAATTAATAAATTAGCTAAAATTAACTAACATTTAAAAAAACCATTTAAAAACCTAAAAATATCTTAACTAAATAAAAACCAATTTTAATAGCTATAAAATAAATAAATCTTATTAAAGAATTTTTTAAAAACATAACAAACCTTTACAAAAAAAAAGCCCGTTTTACTATTTAAAAAGTAAAAAGCAAAAAAATAAAATACTATGCAAACGGAAATATAATAGTACGCTTTAAAGAGTTTTGGCAGCAATTAATACAACTAAACAACTCGACGACATGTTAACACGGGCAACAACTAGCTAAAATCAATTAAAAAACAACAACCAGTAGTTATAACAAATCAACAATTATTCTTAAAAAAACCTAAAAAGCTTTGTGCTACAACAGCTAAAAAAAGCAAACATATTAAAATTAATCTAGTATATTAAAAACATAAGCTATAAATACTTATAAATATAAAAGCTTAAGCAAGCTTTATTTTTTTACAAGTTATTAAGCAATTAAACATATTAACAAAGCTTAAAAACAACTTTTACTTACTTTTAACCGTTAATAAAAGTTTTATTATATATAAAAACAAAATAGTTTTAAAAAAAACTGCAGAACTTTTTTTTAATATTTTTAAATACAAAAAACAACTAGTGCTCGATATCACAAAAATATTTAAGCATAATATTATTTTAAAAATACCTTAATTGCAAAAAAGCAATCTTAGAGTAAACTGGAGTACAAGCTAACTTTAGTAAAATATACCAAAAAAAAAATTAACTAATAAGAAATTTAAAACATAGGTATTAAGCAGTTTTATCAGATTATCATTGCAAATTTGCATAATAATCAAAGAGTTCAAGCCTATACTCAACAACAAAATACTATTAAAATATTAAAACTACGGCAATATATTTAGCAAAACATATAATAAGTTACCAAAGCATAGTTTATAAAACCACAAGATTCTGCTTAAAAAAAAAGCCAAACTATAATCATTTTTATTATATCACATAAATAAAGAACAATTAAAAAAATTACAAAAATTTCTCAAAAAGAATTTAGAAAAAAGATTTATTTAATCCTTAAAATTACTAGCAGGATTACCAATACTATAAATACCACGTAAAACCAGTAAAAACAAAAAACAACGTTAAAAATTAATAGTAAACTACCGAGATATAAACTCTAAAACAATTAAATTTATAAAACTAATACCTAAAATTAACAATTTATAAAATAAATTAATACACGCAAAATAGTTTATAGCATTTAATTTACCAAACGCATATAATTAAACAAAAGTAATATTAAGTAATAAGTAGAAAACGGCATTTCGCACACAATATAAATTATATAAATTTTTAGTTATGCCTTTTAAACTTACTAATGCCTTAGCAACATTTTAAGCACAAATAACGCATACTTTACGCAAATTTATTAACATATTTATAATAATATATTTAAATAATATTTTAATATATTTAAAAAACTTTAAAAAATACTAAAAATACGTTAAAAAAGTGCTAAACGCACTACAAATTGCCAAATTAAAAATAAACTTTAAAAAAAGCAAATTTCATATACAAAAGGTTGATTTTTTTAGTTTTACAATAACTTTAAAAAAAATAAAAATTTAAAAATCCAAAATTTTAGCAGTAAAAAATTAGCTAGTGCTTAAATCGATAAGCGATATAAAGGCATTTGTAGAATTTACAAACTATATCCAAAGCCTTATTAAATGGTTTAATAAACATGCCAGACCTCTTTTAAACCTAATAAAAAAAAACAATCTTTTTAAGTAAAAAAAAAAAAACGTAAATCTTTTGAAAAGATTAAGGCACTTATATTAAAAAAGCCTGTTTAAAAGCTTTTTAACCCAAATAAAAAATTTAAAATAACAATTAACGCTAGCAAAAAAGCAATGGGCAAACAACTAAGTTAACAAAATAAGAATGGAAAATTATATTTAGTGGCATATTTCTTAAAAAGATTTTTAAAACCAGCAAAGCAATACATGCTATTAAACAAAAAGCTTATAGCTATTGTCCAAGCATTTAAAAAATAAAAACATTACTTTTATAAACTTAAAACACCAGTTAAAATATATATTAATTATAAAAACTTAATTATATTTATAACAATAAAAGTATTAAACAAACAATAAATTAAATAGGTAAAATTTTTATTTTAGTTTAATTTTGTCATTTTTTATATTAAAGAAAAAAAAATATAATAGCAAACATTTTAAGTTAATAAAGCAACTATAAAAAATTAAAAACAAAAAGCCAAGTATTATTAAAAAAAACCTAACAAGAAATTACACTTGGAGCTATAACTTTATTTAATCATAATAAATAAATTGAAAAATTGTAAAAAAACTATAAAATAGTTTTATAAGCATTACTACAATCAACGGATATATTATTAACCTTTAAGCAAAGCAAAAACAAAGATAAAAAAGTATATTTAAATCCTAAACAACAACTTATAATTAAAAAACTAGTAAAAACAATGCATAAACATTCACTAGCAGAACATTAGGAAGTGTATAAAACACTATTTCAAATATAAAAAAACTACAAATGCAGAAAACTTAAGAGCATAGTAAAAAAAGTAGTTTAAAAATGTGTTTTATGTAAAAAAAGTAGTTTAAAAATGTGTTTTATGTAAAAAAAGCAAAGCACTATAATATAAACCATATAAATTGCTACAACCTAAGCAAATACCAAACAAGGCTTAAAAGTTTATTATGTTTAACTTTATTGTTAAGCTACCCAAATTAAAAAAACTAATAACCGAAATATTATATAATTTAATACTAGTTATTATAAAAAAACTTATAAAGTATAGATATTTTATACTATATTTAAAATTAAGTATAGCAAAAGATTTAGCTTATATAATAATTAAATATGTTTTTAATAAACATAAAGATTTAAAAAAAGCAGTCACAAATAAAAAAACAACTATAGCTTTTAAGTTTTATTAATTATTAATAAAAGCATTAAGCATTAAGCATTGATTATTTACAGCTTATTACCTATAAACAAATAAACAAACAAAAAAACTTAATTAAACTTTAAAGCAGTATTTACGCTATTACCTTAACAAACAACAAAACAATTAAGTTAAGCTTTTACCTATAGCAAAATATGCTTATAATAGTTTTAACAATAAGTTAATAAAAATGTCTCCATTTATAGCAAATTACAAATTTAACCTAGAAATAAATCAAACTGCAATTAATAGCATAATAGCGCTTAAAGCAAAAATACAAGCAAAAGAAATTATAAGTTTACAGCAAAAACTACAAAATAAACTAGTATTTTTATAAAACCGTATAAAAGCTTATAGCAATAAGCACAGGTTGTTAAAGCCAACCTTAAAAAGAAAAAACAAAGTATATTTTTTAAAGCGCAATATTAAAACAAAACAACCAAGCAATAAACTTGATTTTAAACAAATTAAATTATTTAAAATTAAGAAAATTATTTTAAAAACAAATTATTAACTTAAGCTACTTAGAAAAGCAAGGTTATAGCTAGAATTCCATATTTTTTTTTTTAAGCTAGCATTAAAAAATGTTAAACTTTAAACATAATTAAAAGTTAAACTAAACAAAGATTTATATAAGGTTGAAAAAATACTAGATTTACGTTAAAATAAAAATACTTACAAATATTTAATTAAGTAAAAAGGATACTTATATGCAAAGACTATTTAAAAACCTATAAAAATTTAAAAAATATAAAGTAAATAGTTAATTAGTTTTATCGCTAGTATTTTAACCAACTAATGCTAAAAGGGCAAAGTTAACCAAAAAAAAAAATTTAAAAGCATTTTAGTTAACTTTAAAAAAAGCTATAAAAAAGGCTAACCTGGCTTGTTTCTTTTTTAAACAACGTTGCTTCTCCTTTAAGCGCTTTTGTGCTTTTAATTCATTTATGTTTTAAAAGCCCCGTTAAGCCATTTTAACACCTTTTTTACGAAGAAACTTAACTTAACAGTTAAAGCAAAAAAGCCAAGCCAGCAGTTTTTAAGCTTAATAATTTGTTTTTTTAAAATTTATTAAAAACCTTATGCTTATATGTTTGTAATTGTTGGTGCTTTAAAATAATAATATATAAAAAATCAATAAAAACGTAATTTTTATCGCAAAAAAAAAATTGGCGTTATTATAGTTTTTGCAACAATTAATATTATTTAACATTTTATAAAAAAAACCTTTGTTAAAACAACAAAAACAAAGCATAACTTTATAGCTAAAAGTTTTAATTACAGCAAAAGTAGCGCAACAATGCTTTGTAAAAAAAAGCAAAACAAATTTTGCAATATAACCTGCTATAGTAAAAAAAAACTATAAAAAACAAAAAAAAAAAAAAAAACTTACAAAACTTATTAAAACAAAAAAAACACGCTAATATTTATTAAAGATAATAAACCTAGAAAAAAAAGAATAATATTACGAACTAACAGCAAAACAACCTATTAAAAAACCAAAGTAACTAAACAACTTAATAAAAGGTACTAAGCTAAACTAGAAAACAAGCCACAGCTTAAAAAAGGTTATATAATATGCAGCTCTGCAGAGCAGCCAAAGCAGTTGCTTTAAAAAATTTGTAAAGCAAACAAAGCAGGCGCTTTATGTGATTTGTAAAGCAGTTAAAGCAAATGCTCTAAAAAATCTGTAAAGCAAACAAAGCAACAGCAAAATTAGTAAAAAAAAAACTGTTTATATAATAAACCAACGTTTTTTATATATTTAGTTGTAGTTTTTATTTCACAATTTAATTTAAGCATACAGCAACTTTTTAAAATAAGCTGTGTAAGAGTAATTTCTTAACGACTACTTAGTTACGATCCGACGGTACAACGTTCGCACCCTAGGCACGATCTAATACGTGAAGCTTCGAGTATTAACGCCTTTATAAACTAACGGTTTATTACAAATAAACAATTAAAAAAATAATATTAAGTTAATTATTTTAATTAAATAAAACTATTAAAATTATAAATAATTTATAATTTAAAATGGTTATAATTTATTTATATTAATTAAATAGGTTTATAATATATAATTTATATTTATAGTTTTATTTTAAATTAAATTAAATAAATAAATTAATAAAATTAATTATTATAACTTAAAAAAAGTTATATATAATAATTAAAAAGTTTAGCAATTTAAGCTTTATTAAATTAAACTTAGCATATTATAAACATTTTAAAATATAATTAATAATATTTTAAGCTATAATAAACTAATATATTATTGAATTAAGCTTTTTTAATATAATAATAAAATAAAAATAGCTTTTAAAATTATAAGCTAAGCTTAAAGCATAAAATACTTTATTTTTAAAAAAATATTTTTATTATATTTTTTATTTATAATATTTTAAAATTTTATTATTAATTTAAAAAAATTTAAATTAATTTATTAAAACTTTAAATTTAAGTTATTTTTTATTTATATTTAATATATTGTTTAAAAATTGCTATATATTTAAATATTAAGCAAACTTTTAATATTTAAATAATAAAACAAAGCTTAAAAAAAATAATAAAAAAAACAACAATAAAAATAATAATAATAACAATTAATATAAAAAAATATATATAAATTATATAAGCAATAGCATAGCTATTGCTATAAATGGTAGTTTATAACTTAGTTAATTAATTGCGTGGTAAATAAGTAGCTAAAGTAAATAGGTCGATTAGCTAACGGTTAACCCTTTAATATAGCTAAAAATTTAAGCTATTATTAGCTTAATTTTAGCTGCGCGCAGCTATAAGCTTTTTAAATAGCTAAACTAACAGCTATATTAAATGCTTAACACTTATAACTATTAGCTTTATTATAATAATTAAATATAATAAATATTAATAGTTAAAAAATTTTATATAATTTTTTTAATTTTATAATGTTTAAAAAAAAGCTAGTTTTTTATTTAAAAAAATTTTTTTTTTTTATTTAATAAATTTTATATTAAATAAAACTTAAATATTAAAGTTAAATTTAAAAAAAACATAAAATAATTTAAAATAAAAATAAAAATCATATTTTTTATAAATTTTTAATTATAAGTTATTATTTTATTAATAATTTAAACTTTGTTTTTTTTTTTAAAATATTTAAAAGTTTTTAATATTTTTTTATTTTATTTTTTTATATTTATAAATTAATATTTAAAAAAATGTTTATATAATTAAAAAAATTAATTTTAAAATAATAAAAAATTAAAAGTTAATATTATAAACAAAGCTTATAATATAACTTTTATAATTTTTTGTTATAATATTTAGCAAATGTTTAATAGCTATTATAAATAGTTTTTTTTAGCTATAACTTTTTAAAATAATTTATATAACTTTATAAGCTGCCATTTTTTTAATAAGCTATATTAATAATTATAAAATAGAAAAATAATTTTAAATAAAATATTTGTAATTTTATTACGTGCTTTTTTAATAACGCATTTTTTATTTAAGCTAAACATTTAATTAAGCTAATTATTTACGTGATATATATAGCACTAATAATTTTATATAAGGTATTATTTACCTTCTTTTTTAATAACTTAACAAAAAATAAGTCGATAAGCTAATAATTAATATATTTAAAATCTTTATTTAAAAAGAAATCCAATGGTATTTTCTATTATTTTACAGCTATTTTATTTAAGGCTATATAAAAAATACGTTAAAATAATCTATATAAAATAAAGTTTTATAAGTGCACGCTTAAATAAAATAGCTATAAAATAATAGAAAATACCATTAAATTCCTTTTTAAATAACAATTTTAAATATATTAATTATTAGTTAATCGATTTATTTTTTGTCAAGTTGTTAAAAGAAAAGGTAAATAATACCTTATATAAAATTACCGATGTTATATATATTCCGTAAATAACCAGCTTAATTAAATGTTTAACTTAAGTGAAAAATATATTATATATAATTTTAATATTAAAAGATTTTAATTTTTTAATTTATTTAATATAAATGTTTTTAACGTTAATAAATAAAAAAAAACAAATTAATAATTAATAATTTATATAAATAATTAATAAAATAATTAATTTTAAATAATGCTTATATTTTTTAATAAATTTTATAATATTATATAAATTTTTTTTATATATATTATAATTGCATTATAATATAGTAAAAAAAAACTATTATATAATAAAAATTAAAAGATTTTTTTTTATATTTAAAAATATTTAAATAAAAATTAATAAATAAATTATATATATATTTATATATATTTATAATATTAAAAGATTTTTTTTTAATAGTTAAAAAAATAAACTTTTATTATTATTTTATTATTAAAATATATTATTTAATAGCTGGTTTAAAAAACGGAATATTTTTAAATAATTAACAATTTATTTTTTAATTAATTTTATAACATTAAAAAAGCTGTAAATTTATATTTAATTTTTTAAATAAAGTTAAAATTTTAAACGTTTAAATTAATTATATTTCATAATAAATTTTTTTTTAATTTCATAAATTATTTTAATAATAATAACTTTTTTATATTTAATATTAATTTTTTTAAAAAATAATTTTAGCTTATAAAAGTTTAATATATTTATAAAAATTAAAATATAATAATAATTGCAAATATAATTATTTTAATAAATATTTATATTTATAAAACATATTTAAAGCTTAATATTAAATTATAAAATAAATTTAAATGTTATTTATAAATTAAGTTTTAATTATATAAATTAAAAAAATTAACTTTAAAATGTTATAAAGTAAAATTATATAAATTTATTAATATAATTAATAAAAAATTATTAAATTAAATAATTATATTTATTTTAATAGATAAAAATTAAAATATAAAAATTTATAATTAATATTTTAAATTAACATTAATTATTAAAATTATAAAATCTTTAAAAAAAAAAAAATTTAATTTAAATAAATTAATTTTTTATTAATTTATAAATAATAAATATATTAAAATTAATTAAAGCTATATGGAAAATCTTTAAAAATAACTTTAATATTAATTTTAAAAATAAATAATTAAAAAATTATAATTTTTAAAGCATATAAATTAATTATAATTATAAAAAGCTAAAAATATTAAAAATTAAAAAATAATATATTTTAAAATAAATTATAATAGCTTAATAATTATATTTAAAATTTTTTATTTTATTTTATTATAATTATTATATATTTTTAAATATTTTAAAATTAAAAAATTAAAAATAAAATTATAAATTATTTATTAATTAAAAATATTAATATTTAATATTTTTAAAATAAATATAAACCTTTTTTTAATAATATATTTATTAATAAAAAAAAGTTTTATAAAATTAAAATAAAATAATAAATTAATTAAATAAAAAGTTATTTAAAAATAATATAAATAAATAATTTTAAAAAATTTAATTAATAATTTAAAAATATAATTAAATAAAATTTAATTTTAAATAAAATAAATAAATTAATAATATATATTAAAATAATTTAATTTTTTAATATAATTAAGTTTTTTTTATAAATTTAATTTTCTAATTTAAATTTAAAAAAATTAATATTTAATAAAGCTTTTTTAAAATTAAAAAACTTTTTTATAAAAATAATTTTAAATTTAAAAAATTTAAATATTAAAGCTAATTTATATTTAAATTTAAATAATAAAGCTAATTTTTTAATTAATAAATTTCTAATAATTAAAATATTATTATATATATTAAAAATAACTATTATATTTTATAGCTATAATAAGCTTAAAAATTAAAATTATAATAATAATAAAAATTATAAACTTTTTAATAAAATTAATTTTTTTTAATAAATTTAAAAAAAAATAATTAATTAATATTAAAATTTTAAATTTTTATTTAAATAAAATTAAAATTATTTATTAAATTAAAATATATAATATTTATATTTTTTTTTTAATTAATTTAATTAATATAAATTTTAAAAAGATATTTTAAAAACTTTTTATTTTTTAAATATTTAATAATAATTATAACTATATATACTTTAATAATTTAAATAATAAATATAATTATAATATTTATATATATGCTTTTTTTTATTTTAATATAATGTTTAATTATTTTTTTTATTTTTTTTAAATATTTTTAATTTTAATTTTTAATTTTAATTTATAATTATTATATAAATTATTTAATTAATAAATAAATTAATATTTAATTATATATAATAATTAAACATTTTATAAGCTTAAATATTAAATTTATTTTTTATTATTTTATAATTAATATATATTTATATAATTAACTTTATATTAATAAATTATATTTTTATATAAATTATATAAAAATTAATTTGTAATATATTAATTAAACTTTATTTTTTTATATAAATAAATTTTTTTTAAAATGGTTATATATTTATTTTAATTTATTATTATAATTATTTTTTATTAATTATAATTTTTTTTATTAATTATTTATTTAGTTTTTTTTAATTATTTAATTTAATATTTTTTATAATTATTTGTTTTTTTTTATTAAATATATTTTTTATATTTTTTTATATAAATTATATTAGCTATATATTTAAATGTTAAATAATTAGCTTATTATAATTATTTATATATAAGCTTTAATTTAAATAATTATATAATATTTATATAATAACTTTATTAAAAATTTTAAAGTTATATATTATTTTAAATATTAGCATATTTATTTAATAACGTTAATATTATAAAATAATTTAATTTATTATATATTTAAAATTTATATTTAATATTTTTAAAAAAGCTATAAATTAAATTAAATAAATGTAAAATAATTTCAAATATTTATAATAATTTTATTAAATTATTTTTTAAATTAAAAAGTAAATAAAAATTATTTTATATAAATATATATATAAATAACGGTATTAAATTTATAAATTTTAGCTTTATTAAAATTTAAAGTTTAAATATATTTAAATTAATTTTTAAATTATTTGTTTTATTAAAGCTTATAACTTTATTTATATAAACGCTTAAAAAATATATAATTATTAATTTTATTAAATAATAATGTTTTAAACGCAAAAAATATAATAATTATAAACGTTATAATAAAATTAATTATTTAATTAATATTTATTAATTATTAGCTTAAAAAAATATATTATATTTTATAATAAAAAATAACTTTTAATATTTTAAAAGTTTTATATATTTAATATTTTTATTGTTACAAACCAACAGCAGGACGACCTATTGGGAAACCAAGGTGACCAAAGGACCTAATAAGGGGTACTGGGCTAAACTAGGAAACAAGCTACAGCATAGGTATAGTCACGTAATATGCAGCTCTGTGGAAACTAAGAGCAGGCGCTCTTAGTGCTTTAAAAGCAAATAGAGCAGGCGCTTTAAGTACAAACAAAGCAAGCGCTTTAAATGCTTTAAAAGCAAACAAAGCAACAGCAAAATTGGTAAAAAAAAAACTATTTATATAATAAACCAACGTTTTTTATATATTTAGTTATAGTTTTTACTTTATAATTTAATTTAAGCATATAGCAACTTTTTAAAATAGTTGTATAAAAGTAATCTTTTAACAATTATTTAATTATAACCTAATTATATAACATTTGCACTTTAAGCATAATTTAATACGTGGAGCTTTAAATATTAACGCTTTTATAAATTAATGGTTTGTTACATTTTAAATTGTTTAACTTATTTAGTGTTTAAGAAATAACTGCGTACAGTTATAATATTTTTGCAGCAGCTTAAACTAATACCTGCAATAGTGCAAAGTTTTTTAATACATTTATAAAATAAAATTAAGCAATTAAAACAATAAAATTAACAACTAAAAATATAGGTAATAAGTTTACTAAAGCTTAAGCTTTTTAAATTAATTAAGCTAACTAAATTTAATAGCAATTAAAAATAATTAAAGAGATTTTTAACTTAAGCAAAGGCTTATTTATAATATTATAATAATAGTTTTTTATTAAACAAAAATAAAATAATAACAGCTATAGGATTTTTTACTAGCAACACATTGAAATGGTTTTAACTTATAATAAACAATTATATAACAAATAATAATATTAATAATACTAAAAAAAAAACTAAAATAGCATTTAAATCTTATAATAGGTTTGAAACGGCGTTGATTAATATATACGAAAATTTAAAGAAAAAAAAACAAGCAGAAAAAAAGCTGCTTTTAATATTTTAAACAGGAGCTGCATATAAGTATGCAGTAAAATTTCAAAAAACAACAGCTAAAATAATGTGGTTTAATAAAAATGCTTTAATAACGGCCTTTTATTAAAGGTTAAAAAATAAAATAAAAGATAAGTTATATAAAAACAAATAATTAAATAATTTTAAAACTTATATTGTTAACGTAATAAAGATTAATAACTAGTTATATAAATAACGTTTATAAAAACAATAACAAACTTAACAAATACCTAACTTAAAAAAAAAACAAACTATAAAGTTAATAGCATTAGGTACTTATGCAAAACTTATAAAACTAAATGCAATAAAAAAAAGGCGAGACTTAAGCAAGGTTAAGTGTTATAACTATAATTTAAAGGGATATTATGCCTAGGCTTGCAATAAGCTTAAAAAAAAATAACAACTTGAAAAAGCAAAACAGGCTTTATTTATAACAATTGCGATATTAAGAATTAATAATTAGTAAAGTTAATTATAATAGTAATACGTAAAAAAAGTGCCACATTGCAACATATATAAAAAAAAAAAACAAGTATATTTAAAACACCTTTTTACAAAGCAATTAAAACAAGCAAAATAAAACAAATATATTTGCAACTTTATTAATTGCTAAAAATACAACATAAGCATTAATAACAAAACCAAGCAAAATATAGCTACTTAGAAAAATCTTATTTAAACCAACAATAATAAAAATAATTAAAAAGATATTAAACTAAAAAAAATTAAAGATTTTATATAAAATAAGGTTAAAAACTTAATATATAAATATTAAAAATGGCTTAAAAAAATCTTGTTTAAAAAAACATATATATAGCTATATTAAATGCAATTATTAATTTAAATAAAAATGGTTAAAAAACTTTATAGCAAGATTTATTTAATGAAAAGAATATTTAAGCGAAACATTAAATGCATAAAAATTTTAAATAAAAAAAGCTAAAACAGCAACAATTTATACGCTAAAAGCTAAAAATAATATAAGGATATGGCTATTTTTAAATAATATATAGCAGTATAACCTAGCACTTATAATAGGAGCTAAAATGGATATTAGCAATTAATTTAGCTTGGCTACCGAGCTTATTGCCGAAGGACATTATTATAGCAAGGTTATAATAAGTTAAAAACTGGCAAAAATAATATTAAAAAACAAAAGACATAAATAAATCTTTTAAATGTGCTGTGTGATATATTAATGTATTTACTATTTGCAAAAAAAGCTATAATATATGTGGTTTTTAAAATGGCTAAACGGGAAATTTATAATGCAACCTTTATACGAGGCACATAAAGGAAAGGTAACACCAGTATACTAAAACCCACGAGGATTTACAATATTTAACAAAGATTTATAGTGGCTTATGGAATATATGCAGTAAATTTTACAATTAAAAAACTGCACTAATAATAAATATAAAATCCATGCTTAATAAAAAGCAATAAAGTTGCGCGAAATAATAACACAAATGCAATAAATTAATTAAAACTAACTAATGTTTAAAAAAAAAAAGCTTAAAGAAATAATAAAAAAACTAACTATAATAGCAATAAAACAAATAAATTTTAGCAAAAAATCTTTTAAAAATGTAATAAACTTTTATAAATATAAAAAACCTAATATAATTTAAAATGTAAGAAATAAAAAAATAAAATATTATTTAAACAAAAATATAATAGTATGCTTTAAAAAGTTTTAAGCAGCAATTAATACAATTAAACAATTTGATAATATGCTAACATAAGCAACAGCTAGTTAAAATTAGTTAAAAAATAATAATAAGCAGTTGTAACAAATTAACAATTGTTTTTAAAAAAACCTAAAAAGCTTTGTGCCATAATAGCTAAAAAAGGCAAATATATTAAAATCGATTTAGTGTATTAAAAACATAAGCTACAAGTGCTTATAAATATAAGAGCTTAAGCAAGCTTTATTTTTTTACAAGTTATTAAGCAATTAAACTTATTAACAAAGCTTAAAAACAACCTTTATTTATTTTTAACCGTTAATAAAAGTTTTATTGCGTATAAAGATAAAATAGTTTTTTTTAAAACTATAGAACTTTTTTTTAATATTTTTAGATATAAAAAACAATTAGTGCTTAATATTACGGAAATATTTAAATATAATGTTATTTTAAAAATACCTTGGTTATAAAAAAGCAATCCCAGAGTAAACTAGAAAACGGGCCAACTTTAGTAAAATATACCAAAAAGAGAATTAGCTAATGATAAACTTAAAATATAGGTATTAAGTAATTTTATCGGATTATTATTGCAAATTTGCATAATAATCAAAAAGTTTAAGCTTATACTTAATAACAAAATACTAATAAAATATTAAGACTACGGCAATGTGTTTAGTAAAATATATAATAAGTTATTAAAGCATAGTTTATAGGACTATAAAATTTTGCTTAAAAAAAAAGCTAAATTACGATTATTTTTATTATATTATATAAACAAAAAATAACTAAAAAAATTATAAGAATTTTTTAAAAAGAATTTAAAGAAAGGATTTATTTGATTTTTAAAATTATTAGCAAGATCATTAGTATTTTAGGTACTACGTAAAACTGGAAAAAACGGAAAGTAACATTGGAAATTAGTAGTAAACTACTAAAACGTAAATTTTAAAACTATTAAATTTGTAAAACTAATACCTAAAATTAACAACTTATAAAATAAATTAGTGTACGTAAAATAGTTTATAGCATTTAACTTACCAAACGTATATAATTAAACGAAAATAGCATTAGGTGATAAGTGGAAAACGGTATTTTGCATATAATACGGATTATATAAATTTTTAATAATGCTTTTTAAATTTATTAATGTTTTAGCAACATTTTAGGCGTAAATAACGCACGCTTTATGCAAATTTATTAATATATTTATAATAGTATATTTTAATAACATTTTAATATATTTAAAAAACCTTAAAAAATACTAAAAACACGTTAAAAAAGTATTAAACGTGTTATAAATTGCTAAGTTAAAGGTGAACTTTAAAAAAAGCGAATTTTATATGCAAAAAGTTGATTTTTTTAGTTTTACGATAATTTTAGGGGAAATAAAAATCTAAAAGTCTAAGATTTTAGCAGTAAGAGATTGGCCGGTACTTAAATTAGTGAATGATGTAAGGGCGTTTATGGGATTTACAAACTATGTTTAAAGCTTTATTAAATGATTTAATGAATATGCCGGACCTTTTTTAAACCTAATAAAAAAAAACAATCTTTTTAAGTAAAAAAAAAAAAAAAAAATTTTTTTTTAAAAAAGTAAAAGCTTTTATATTAAAAAAATTTGTTTAAAGGCTTTTTAATTTAAACAAAAAATTTAAAGTAATAGTTAATGTTAGCAAAAAGGCAATAAGTAAATAACTAGGTTAATAAAATAAAAATGAAAAATTATATCTAGTGGCATATTTTTCGAAGAAATTTTTAAAATTAGTAAAGCAATATATGCTATTAAATAAAAAGCTTATAGCTATTGTTTAAGCATTTAAAAAATAAAAACATTATTTTTATAAACTTAAAAAACTAGTTAAAATATATATAAACTATAAAAACTTAACTATATTTATAACAATAAAAGTATTAAACAAACAATAAATCAAATAAGCAAAGTTTTTATTTTAATTTAACTTTATTATTTTTTACATTAAAAGAAAAAAAAATATAATAGCAAATATTTTAAGTTAACAAAGCAACTATAAAAAATTAAAAACAAAAAGCCAAGTATTGCTAAAAAAAACCTAACAAGAAATTATATTTGCAGCTATAACTTTATTTAATCATAATAAATAAATTAAACAATTATGAAAAAACTATAAAATAGTTTTATAAGCATTACCATTATTAATTAATATATTATTAACTTTTAAGCAAAGCAAAAATAAAAATAAAAAGGTATATTTAAATTTTAAACAATAACTTACGATTAAAAAACTAGTGAAAGCAATGTATAAACATCTATTAGTAAGACATTAGGGAGTGTACAAAACGCTATTATAAATACAAAAAAACTACAAATGCAAAGGACTTAAAAGCATAGTAAAAAAAGTAGTTTAAAAATGTGTTTTATGCAAAAAAAGCAAAGCACCACAACATAAACCATATAAATTACTATAACCAAAGCAAATACCAAATAAGGCTTAGAAGTTTATTACGTTTAACTTTACTGTTAAGCTACTTAAGTTAAAAAAACCAATGACCGGAATATTATACGATTTAATATTAATTATTGTAAAAAAACTCATAAAGTATAGATATTTCATACTATACCTGGAATTAAGTACAGCAGAAAATTTAGCTTATATAATAATTAAATATATTTTTAATAAATATAAAGTTTTAAAAAAAGCAGTTATAAACAAAAAAATAATTATAGCTTTTAAATTTTATTAATCATTAATAAAAGCATTAAGCGTTAAGCATTAATTATTTACAGCTTATTATTTATAAACAAATAAACAAACAAAAAAACTTAATTAAACTTTAAAGCAATATTTATGTTGCTACTTTAATAAACAACAAAACAATTAGGTTAAGCTTTTGCTTATAGCAAAGTATATTTACAATAGTTTTAACAATAAGTTAATAGAAATGTTTTTATTTATAATAAATTATAAATTTAACCTAAAAATAAATCAAACAGCAATTAATAGCGTTATAGCGCTTAAAGCAAAGATATAAGCAAAGGAAATTATAAATTTACAACAGAAATTACAAAACAAGCTAGTATTTTTATAAAACCGTATAAAAGCTTATAGCAATAAATACAGGTTATTAAAGCCAACCTTAAAAAAAAGAAACAAAGTGTATTTTTTAAAGCGTAACATTAAAATAAAACAACTAAGCAATAAACTTGACTTTAAACAAATTAAACTATTTAAGATTAAAAAAATCATTTTAAAAACAAATTATTAATTTAAGCTACCTAAAAAAGCAAAAATATAGCTAAAATTTTATATTTCTTTTTTTAAACTAGCATTAAAAAATGTTAAACTTTAAACATAATTAAAAGTTAAACCAAACAAAAATTTTTACAAAGTTGAAAAAATACTAAATTTATATTAAAATAAAGGTACCTATAAATATTTAATTAAATAGGAAAAATACTTATATGTAAAAACTACTTAAAAACTTATAAAAAATTTAAAAAATGTAAGGTAAATAGTTAATTGGTTTTATTACTAGCATTTTAATTAACTAGCGCTAAAAAAGCAGGGTTAATTAAAAAAGAAAAATTAAATGCACTTTAGTTTATAAAAGTAAATAAAGCAAAGGAGTTTTGCAGTTAAGAGTGCTTTTTTTTTAAACGCTTTTGCTTTTTTTTTAAACGTTTTTGTTTTTTCAATTTTTTTAAATTTTTGAAATTGCGTTATGCTATTTTTACACCTTTAAAACAAAGAAATTTTGTTTAGCGGTTTAAACATATTATTTAACCAAATAACTTTTAAAGTTGTTAAATAACCAAACGTTTTTTTTTATTAAAACGTTAGTGTTTAATAAAAATGCACTTAAGCAAATCAATAAAAGTGTAACTTTTATTGCAGGTAATAAAGTTAGCATTATTGCAGTTTTTATAATAATTAATATTATTTAACATTTTATAAGTAAGGTTTTTTTTAAAATAACGAAAATAAAGCATAACTTTAAAACTAAAACTTTTTATAGCTAAAAAAGCGTTGCAGCAACAATCGGTGGAAAAAAGCGCAATAGATTTTGAGATTTAACCTGTTATGTTAATAATAAATCATAAGCAGAAAAAAAAGAAAAAACCTACAAAAACTTACAGGGCAGAAAAAACATGCTAGTATTTATTAAAAACAATAAACTTAGGAAAAAGGAGATAATGTTATAAACTAACAGCAAAACAACTTATTAAGAGACCAAGGTGATTAAAGGACCTAATGAGAGGTACTAGGCTAAACTAAAAGATAAGCTACAGCATAGGTATGGTTATGTGATATGTAGCTTTGTAGAGACTAAGAGCAGGCGCTTTTAGTGCTTTGAAAGCAAATAAAGCAGGCGCTTTAAGTATAAACAAAGCAGGCGCTTTAAGTGCTTTAAAAATAAACAGAGCAATAGCGGAATTGGTAAAAAAAAAACTGTTTATATAATAAACTAACGTTTTTTATGTATTTAGTTGTAGTTTTTACTTTATAATTTAATTTAAGCATATAGCGACTTTTTAAAATAGCTGTGTGAGAGTAATTTTTTAACGATTACTTAGTTATAACCTGACCGTATAACATTTGCACTTTAAGCATAATTTAATATGTGAAGCTTTAAATATTAACGCCTTTATAAACTAACGGTTTATTACATTTATATATAATTAAAAACTTTAAAAAAATAATAAAAGCTTATAATTATTATAATTAGCTTTAACTTTTAGCTTTAATTTATAGCTATTATTTAAGCTATTTAATTAATTAATTATTTTATTAATTAATTAATTATTTTATTAGCTATTTAATTAATAAATAAATTATTATTTAATTATATATAATAATTAAACGCTTTATAAACTTAAATATTAAACTTATTTTTTATTATTTTATAATTAATATAATATTTTTAATAATATATTTTTTATTTTAACCGAACATTTAATTAAATTAATTATTTAAATAAAACTTTATATATGTATTTAAAAATATTTTAATAATTATTAATATAATTTAATTAAATTAATCGAAATTTAATTTATTAAACGTTTTTATAACATTTTTGCATATTTATATATTATAAATAAGCTTGTTATAAAGTTTATAATAATTAACATAAGTTTTTTTTTTATATATAATATAACTTTTTGCTTTAATAATATTTTGTACTTTTATTTTATTTTTAACATTTTTAATAATATATAATTTTATATTTTATAGCTTTATTTGCTTTATATAATAATATTTGCTAAATATATAATTTATTTTGCAAAAGTTTTTAATTTTTTTTTTAATAATATAATATTATATATTAAAAAAAAATAATTTAAATAATGAAATTAAACTAGCGTTTTTAGCAGCGCTTTATAGCTTTTATTAAAAATATTATATTAAAATTAAAATTATGCTGTTTTTTTTTATATTAATTATCTTTATTAATATAACGCATCCTTTACTTAAGCTGGACACCTAATTGAGCTGGCCACTTACGTGATATATATAGCACCGGTAATTTTATATGGGGTATTACTTACCCCCCTTTTTAATAACTTAACGGAAAATAGGTCTACAAACTAATAATTAATATATTTGAAATCTTTATTTAAAGAAAAATCCAATGGTATTTCTTATTATTTTATAGCTATTTTATTTAAGGCTATATAAAAAATGCGCTAAAATAATCCCTGTAAAATAAAGTTTTATAAGTGCACGCTTAGATAAAATAGCTATAAAATAATAAAAATTACCATTAAATTTCTTTTTAAATAAGGATTTCAAATAAACTAATTATTAGTTTGTAGACCCACTTTCCGTTAAGTTATTAAAAAGGGGGGTAAGTAATACCCAATATAAAATTACCGGTGCTATACATGTTACGTAAGTGGCCAGCTTAATTAGGTGTTTAGCTTAAGTAAGGGATGCGTTATGCTTTAAATGCTTATTAAAAGCGTTACTTGGTTAAACTTTAAAGCGTTTAAAGTATTTAAATTAATAAAACAAGCGTTTAATAGTTATATTTTTAGCACACCTTTAATTAAGTGCACTTTTTTAAATAAATAAGTTTAATTTATTATATGCTTTTTAATTATTTAGCTTTAAGTTATATAAATGTTATTAATTAGTTTATTTATTTTTTTAACTTTTATACCCTTTTTTTATAACCTTTAAAGCGTTTTTTTTTATATTAACTTTATTATTATAAATATAAAAAAAACGGGTATATTTTTCTAATGTTAAAATAATTAATTAATAATTGCTTATATTATTGCTAATATATATATGCGTAAATATTGCAATATTATTATTATATATAATTATTATGTATTATTATTATATATAATTATTATATATTATTATTTAAAAACATGCTTTTATAATAATAAACTATATAGTTTATATAGTTTGCATATTTTAATAAATATGTATATACTTTTTTAATTATTTTAAAGCTTTGTTTTTTTTTTTTTTTTTTTTTTTTTTTACGATTTTTAATATGTACTTTTTTAAAAAATATACTTTTTAACTTTTTTTAAAACTAAATTGCTAACTTGTTTTTTTTATTTTTAATTAAAGTTTATTTTATAAATTTATTTTTTTAATTAAGTTATACGCTTGTGTATATGCGGTATAATAATTAATTAACGCTTTTTAATTAGTTAATTTAATTATAAATTATGTTTTATAAACGCTTTTATTGTTATACAACAAGTTTTTTATATAATATATTTGTTTTATTTATTTGTAAATGCTTTATAAATATTGCTAATATTATGTTTAGCAATAAAAATTATAACGTTTTTATGTTTTTTGTTATTTATATTATAGTTTGCTATATTAACTTTGCTTTTTAACTTGTTAATTTGTTTTTATTATAATTTAGCCTTTTATTTATGCTTATATTTACGCTTATATTTATGCTTGCTTTTATTTATCCGCTTTTGCGTTATGTTTATATATTATTGCTATATTTTTGCTGCGTTTTATTTTTGCTTAACTTTTTAGCTAGCTTATTTTTGCTTTTTTTTATTTTTTGCGTTTTAGTGTATATTTGCCCGGCTTTACACACTTTTTACGCTTTTTTACTATTATAAAAAACATAAAATATTATAAAGTTTATAATTAAAAAAAAAAAAAAAAATATAATAACGTTAATAATAAAAATAAAGTTAAAAGCAAAAGCTTTTTTATAAATATTATTTATTGCTGCTAAAAACCTTTAGCTAGCTTTATTTTTTGCTTATACTTTAAATAGCTAATAATAAAACTATATTTAATTTTTTACAAACAGTGCATTAAATTATTTATATTTAAAATATTTAATAATTATTATAAATAAATAATTAAATTAAAGTTTTGCCGCTAATATTTTAAAAATAAAAAGTTTTATAATTTTATATAAGCTTAAAATGTATTTTTTCTATATATTAATTAATATTAACTCGTTTTATAACGTTATTTATATTATTTTTTTTGCTTAATGTTTATTAACAATAATTTAATTTAATTGTAATAATAAAAAACCCTTAGTTATATTTTTGCTTAAATATTTTATAAGGTTAATGTTTACTTTAAATAATTAAAATGTTATATATTATTATATGCGCTGCTTTATTTAAATATAAAATAGTTATTCTTTTAAAATATAATGTAGCAATAATAATAAACACGGTTAAAATTATATTTTAAGCATTTTAAAATAAAATTAATTTATAACTAATTTTTATTTAGGTTTTTTTTTTAAAAAAATAAAATAATTAATATTGCATTTTTTGCTAATAATAAAAAATGCTTGCTTATTATTAACGTTAATTTAACTTTAACGTATAAAATAGCTTTTAATTTAAAAAAAAATATAAGCAATAAAATATTAAATATAAGTTTATTTATATACGCTATTGCTAAAAAGCGAAACAAACCTGCTTTTTTATTTTTAAATAAAAAAGCTACCTTTTTTCTATTTAATAAAATAGCTAATAAAAAAAAAAAAAAAGTAAAGAAAAAAAAAAAAAAAAAATAAGCAGTATATTTTCTTTTTTTAAGGCAATATTGCTGTTATACCTGGTGGCATTTTTATAATGCGTTAAAAAAAATAAAAACAATAAAAAAAAAAGCTTTTAAGCGTACTAAACTTTTTATACATAAAAATAATAATAGCTTTGCTATTAACTTAAAAAAAAAATTATTTAATTTAAATTTAACTTTAAAGTTTTTATTTTTATTTATAATATTTTTAATTAAATACTGTTTATTTTTAAAATTAATAAATGCTTTAAAATATTTAAACTAAGCATAAATTAACTTTTTTATAAAACTATTTGCTAGTATATAATTAATTAGCAAATATATAATTTTAAATATTTTTTTAAAATGTTTTTATTTTATTTATATAATAACATTAAATATTAATTTTTTAGTTTTTTTTATTATAAATTTAATTTTTTATAAATTATTTAAATAAATTATTTAAATAAATTATTTATGTTTTATTTAAGTTAAGCTATATATTTTAATATAGTTTTTAAAATAATATGGTTTTTTTTTAATTAAGCTTAACGTATTAATTTTTGGTTTAATAATAAATATAATTATTATACTTTGCTTTATTACTTTTTAAACAATAGCTTTTTTATAAAGCAAAATTATATAATTATATAAAAAGCGTTTTATTTTTAAATTATTTGCAAACAAAGTATTTTTTATAATTAAAAATATTTATGCTGTTATATTATTAATATTATATATTATTTTTAAAAAGCATGTTATATATAAATAATATATTATTTAATTAATTATTTTTAAATGTTTTAATTTTAAATTAATTAAAGATTTAAATAGCTAAGCTATTATATATATTATATTTAATTATAATATAATATTATTATAAAAAATTAATTTAACGCGTTTTTAAAATGTTTTTATTTTTTATTTTAATGTTTTTTTAAAATATTTTATAAACTTTTTAATAAATAATAGTATTATTAAAACCTAGCTTTTATTGTTTACTTTATAACGCTTAGCTATTTTTTTAATATATTAATTATATATTAAAATATTTTTTTTTTTTTTTTTTTACTATTTTAATGTTTAAAAATTATATAATGTTTTTTTATTTTTTAAGTTTATAAACGTTATAAATATAAAAAACAATTTTTATTATTTTTAAAAAGCGCTTTTTTTTATATAAAACTAAAAAATTATTTACGTAAAATATAATAAATATTAATTTTATTTTAATATAAAATAAGCATAGCTTTTTTAATAAAGCTTTTATTTTAATATTAGTTAATATTTTTATAAACCTTTTATATTAACGCATTTCCCACTTAAGCTGGCCACCTAATTGAGCTGGCCACTTAAATTCCCATATAAAAATATACTAAAAAAGTCCGTGCATCTCGACGAGAAGTAGGCCTAAAAACTAATAATTAATATATTTAAAATCCTTACTTAAAGACAAATCCGATGGTATTTTTCATAAATTTATAGCTATTTTATTTATAGGCGTACTTAAAACCACGCTAAAAATTTAGCGTGGTTTTTAATATAGGACTAAATAAAATAGTAGTAAATTTATAAAAAATACCATTGGATTCGTTTTTAAGTAAGGATTTCAAATATACTAATTATTAGTTTGTAGCCCTAATATTCGTTGAGATGCACGGGCTTTTTCGGTATATTTTTATATGGGAATTCGGGTGGCCAGCTCAATTGGGTGGCCAGCTCAAGTGGGAGATGCGTTATAGCAATAAAAAGTTTTTTAATTTATATAAAGCATGCTTTAATAATTTAACTTTATTATTTTATATAAACTTATTAAATAAATATATTATAATAAGCGTTTTTTCATTTTTTTAAGCGTTTAAAAATATTTTTATTATATTAAACTATTTACTTTTTATATTAGCATATATTATTAAAGCTATTATTAAACAAAATATTTTAGCTATTAATATTATTATATATATTAATTAAAAAAAGTTTTTTATTTATATGTTTTTTTTTATTACTATTTTAAATTTGCAAATTTTTAAGTATTTTTTATTATTAAATTAATATGTTAATATTTATTTTAACATTAAAAACTTTATTAATATATACTTTTAAAATATTACTTTAAAAACGTTTATTTTTTTTATTTTTTTATATTTTTTATATATGTTTATTTTAAACTTTTTTTTACGTTTATGCTTTGTTAAATTTTTTTATAACTTAAATGTTAATATTTTTAAATTGTTTTAATAAAAATGTTTAATTTTTATACTAAAGCATTTTAATTTATTTTATTTTATTGCTATTATAAACATAAAATATAATATTTTTTATTTTTTATTTTTTTAATAAAACATTTTTAATTAATTAAATAAAAATATTTTTAAAATAATAGCTAATATAAATTATTAATGAAAAAATTTTTCTTTTTTTTTATAAACATTATAATTATAAAAATAATATTTAAGTTTTTGCTTTTTAAGCATTTATTTATTTTAGCTTTTTTAAATTATTGTTTTTTTATTTTTTAATTTAATTATAATGCTAATAAAAATATATATTGTTTATATTTTTGCTTTATTAACTAGTTTTATTACTTTTTAAAACTTTTAATATTTAAATTATTTGTTTTTTTTTATTTTTATGTATTTAATAAATTAGTTTTTAATAATATTTTTTAATATAAATTTTAATTGTTAAAATTATTTTTTATTTTAATTTATTGCTTTTTTAGCTTAAGTATTTATTAAAAAATTATAAGTTTATATTGTTAATTTTTAAAAACTTAAGCTTTTTTGCTTTTTTAAATTTATATGCTTTTTTAAATTAATATATTTTTTTAAGCTTATTTATTAAGCGTATTTATTTTTAAGTTATATTTTTTATAAAGTTTTAATAAGCTAATTAATTAAATTAAACGCTTTTTTAATTATATTAAAAATATTAATATTAAATTTATTACTTTATTTTAGCGTTTATAGCTATATATTTAATATATTAATAAAATTATAAAAAGATTTATTTATATATTATAAATATTTAATTTAAGCTTTTATAATTTTAATTATTAAACGCTTATTTTCTTTATAATAAAATATTTTTATATTAAATATAATGTTTTATATAATAATAAATTTCTTTAACTAAAGTATTTATATTTTATAAAAGTTATTTATTTTATATTTAATAAAATAACTTATATATATTTAAGCTTTAATTTTATAAATATGCTTATTTTTATTAACGCTTTTATTTTTTTTTAAAAATATATTTTGCTTTAGTTTAATTTTAAATTGTTTATTAAAAACTTAATTTCTTTTAAAATATATTATTAAAAATATTATATAAATTATTGCTTAAAAACTTTATATAAAGCGCTAAAATTATATATTTTTAACAAGCTTATATTATATAATTATATTATAATTTATATAGCTTTTAATTATAGTTTTTTTAATAAACTTATATTAGTTAACATTTTAATTATTTTTATAATAATTTTTTATTTAGCTTGCTTAAACTTTTTAATAAGCTTTTTAATATATATTAGCAATATTTTAATATTAATTTTTTAGTTTTTAATTTATTATTAATAAATTATTTTGCTATAAATATTATAACGCATCTCCCACTTGAGCTGGACACCCAATTGAGCTGGCCACCCACGTGACATATATAGCACCGGTAATTTTATATAAGGTGCTATTTACCCCCCTTTTTAATAACTTAACGGAAAATGGGTTTATAAACTAATAATTAGTATATTTGAAATCCTGATTTAAAGAGGAATCCAATGGTATTTTCTATTATTTTATAGCTATTTTATTCAAGGCTATATAAAAAATACGCTAAAATAATCCCTGTAAAATAAAGTTTTATAAATGCACGCTTAAATAAAATAGCTATAAAATAATAAAAAATACTATTGGATTCCTTTTTAAATAGGGATTTCAAATATACTGATTATTAGTTTGTAAACCCACCTTTCGTCAAGTTATTAAAAAGGGGGGTAAGTAATACCCCATATAAAATTACCGGTGCTATATATATTACGTAAATAGCCAGCTTAATTAGGTGTCCAGCTTAAGTAAGGGATGCGTTATATAAAAAATATTTATAATAAATATATAATTTTATTATATAAAATTAATAAATTTTTTATATATTATATTTAAAACTTAAATAATATTTTTATTAAAAATTTATAAAAATATAATTTAATTAATTATTTATTATTATAAATTAATATATTTTGCTTATTTTTTTATTAATTATAAATTTTTTAATAAATTATTTAAAAAATATAATTAAATTAAATATAATTTAAATTTTTATTATTTTAATTTATTTTTATAAAAAATTTAAAATTATTATAATTATTATATAATAATTTGTTTTTTACATTATTTAAGCTTTGTTTTATAAATGTATATTATTTATATAAGTTATTTATATTAATATTAAATTTATAACTGTTTAATGTTTTTTATAAAAGCTAGAAATTATTATTTTAAAGCTTAATTAAATGTTTTATGTTTAAACTTTAGCTTTTTTAATTTAATAAATTAATTAATAATTAATAATAAATTTAATTTAAAATATATACTTAAATAATTAAAGTTTTTAATTTTAAAAAGCTAAGTGAACAATTATTTTATATGTATAAAAATATATAACTTTTAAATTATAAAAGTAATTATATAAGCTTTAAAAAGCTTTTATTTGTTTTTAATTTATTTAAATTAAGGTTAATTTTATATAAAAAAAAAAAGAATTATTATATTTTTAAAGCTTTCACTTTTAAAAAAATGTTAAAAATATTAGCTAAATTAAATTATATATTAATATATATATAAAATATTAACTTAATTATTATAAATTATTTAAGTTATTTTTTTTTAAATTATTAATTCTTTTATTTTATTTTATATTTAATTTATAAAGTTAATTAAAATAATTTATAAAACTTTTTATAAAAACATTTATTAATATAATAATTTATTTTTTAGCATAAATAATAAATTATTATAAACCGGGATTATATTATTAATAATATTAAAAAATAAAATTAATAAATAATATTTTAAAAAAAAAAAAAATATTAACGCATTCCTCACTTAAGCTAAACACTTAATTAAGCTGGTTACCTATATAACATATATAGCACCGGTAATTTTATATAGGGTACTACTTGCCTTTTTTTTAAATAACTTGACAAAAAGTAGGTTTACAAACTAATAATTAGTATATTTGAAATTTTTATTTAAAAAGGAATCCAATAGTGTTTTTTATTATTTTATAGCTATTTTATTTAAGGCTATATAAAAAATACCTTAAAATAATCCCTGTAAAATAAGGTTTTATAGGTGCACGCTTAAATAAAATAGCTATAAAATAATAGAAAATACCATTGGATTCCTCTTTAAATAAAGATTTTAAATATACCAATTATTAGTTTGTAAACCCACTTTTTGTCAAGTTATTTAAAAAAGAGGCAAGTAATACCCTATATAAAATTACCGGTGCTATATATATTATATAAATAGCTAGCTTAATTAAGTGTCCAGCTTAAATAAAAGATGCGTTATATTAATTTAAAAAAATAATAATAAATAATATAATTTATTATTATTTAAAAATAATAATAATTAACGGTTTTTATTATTATTAATTTTTTATGTTTTTATAAAGCTTTATAAATAATTTAAATTTTTAAATAATTAGTTTTTTTTTTAACAACTGCATTTTTATTTTTAAAAATATACTAAGCTTTTTAAATAGCTTTATAACATTATTATAATAAATAAATAATATAAGCTTTATTATTTAAAGCTTTTTATTTAAATTTAATACTTTTTAAGCTATTAATAAACTTATAAACTATAATTTAAAATGAAATAACTTTAGTTAAAATAAAGCTTTAATATTTTTATTAATTTTTTTAAAATTATTTCATTTATTAGCTTTTTAAAAGGAATTTTAAACGTAGTTATAATATTAAATAAAAAGTTTATTTATTTTTTAAAACATTTAAATAAAATTATTAACTTTTAATATAACATTATTAATAAGCTTTATTAAATATTTATTTTAAAATTTTTTATAAAAGTTTAAATTTAATAAACTTATTTAATAATATTTAATAAATTTAAATTTAAATTTAAAAATATAATAATATTTTTATTATAAAATATATTAATAAATAATATAACATTAAGTAATAAAATTTTTAACTTTAAATAATTTATTTAGCAAAATTTTTAATATAATTAATATAGTAAAAACTTATATAAATAATAAAGTAATAAATTAATATAAAAAAAAAATTTAGCTAAAGTTTAATTACCGAAAGCAATTATATTTAAGCTAGATTTTTTTTTTAAAAAAAATAAACTTTAGTTATTAAAATAAGTGGCTTTTACAAGGCTTACTTTTTTAGCTAATTATATTAAATACTAAAAAATAAAAAGAAAACTTGTTATTTTTAACGTTATTTAGCTATAAAGTATATACAATTTAATTTTTATAAATAAAAAAGTTAATTAATTTTTTTTAATTTTTTTGCAAACTTTGCTTTTTTTTTTTTTTATAAAAGCTTTATTAGCTATATTTTTAAAAGCAATAGTTTTTTTAAAAGCAACCGTTTTTTAAAAAGCAATAATTTTTTTAAAAGCAATAATCCTTTTAAGCTTAATAGCTAATTAGCTTTTTTAACATTTTTAATATTTTTTAATTAACTTTATTAAATTATATATTTGCTATTTAAAATGTTATTAATTGTTTTTATGTTTATATTTTTTTTATTTTATTAAATATTAAAAGCTAGTTTTTATTTAGCTTAGGCAATGCTTAAAAATAATTTTAATTTTAAAAAAAAAAAAAAAATTTTAAATCGGGTTAATTATTAAACATTAAGCCAAGTAAAGGTATTAAACAATAAAAAAGGTTTTTGCTTTATTTTTTAAAAAATAAATAAACAATAAAAATAATAAAATAAATGTTAAACGTTTTAAATAAATTAAATTTATATATTAATTAATTAATGCATTGGTTAACTTTTTAAAGTTTTACACATTGTTATAAAAGTTTTTTAAAAAAACAGCTTAATAAATAATAGCTTTTATATAATTTAAAATAAATTTTATTATTTATGTTAAATTTTATTAATATATACTTTTTATCATAATATTGCTTAGTTTAAGCAGCAGTAAAATTTTAGCTAATTTTGCGTTTTTATATAAATGCTTTTTTATAAATTAAATATTTTTATATTTAATTATATTAACTTTAATAAATATATTATTAAAATTATATAATTAAAATTTAAAAAATTGTTTATAAGCTAATAATTTAATTAAATTTAAATAAGCGCTATTTAAATTTTATTATAATAAAAATAAAATATTTATTTAATTAAACTTTAAATGTTTAAAAGTATAATAATATAAAGCAATTTTAATAGTTTAATTTTTACGTTTAAATAAGCTGTTTTTTTGCAAATAATTATATATTAAAAGTTTTTTATAGCTTTATTTAAAACTTGTAAATAAATTTGCAATTATAATTAAAAATAATATTTGTTAAAACTTTTTAATTAAATAATAGTAGTTATTTAACTAATGTTATAGCTTAATTTTTTATTATATATTTAGTATTGCTTAAAATTAGCAATAAATATTTAAAAGTTACGCAAATAATTAATATAAGTACGTTATAATAATTATAACTTTTTAGCTGCTATAATATATTAGCAAAAAAAACTTTTAATAATTTAAAAAGTTTATAACAATAATTTTTATAAGTTTAACATTTTAAAAATAAATAAATTAATAATTACTATAAAGTTTTTTATAATTAATAGTATATATTTTACAATTATTATAATATTTAAAATAAGCTATAATTTTATATATTTTTAAATAAATAAAATAAGGTTTTAAGTTTTACATTATATGTTTTTTGCTAAAGTAGTATTTATTATTATATATTATAATAAAAAATTTATTAATTTATTTGTTTAGTATATATAATTTATATTTATTTAAGCGATTAATATTATAAATAAGTTTTTTTATAATTATAAAAAAATAGCCGGGCTAAAAAAAGTTATTAATGTTTTTATTAATATTATAAAGCATTTATAAAA
This sequence comes from Xylaria arbuscula, assembly GCA_022385695.1. Classification (NCBI taxonomy): domain Eukaryota; kingdom Fungi; phylum Ascomycota; class Sordariomycetes; order Xylariales; family Xylariaceae; genus Xylaria; species Xylaria arbuscula. The sequence continues at coordinate 121,067 of MU279395.1, forward strand.
TTTTATTATATTTTAAGTTTTTTTTATAATTAACAAAAAATTTAATTTTAATAATTTTATTTATAATTGCTTTACTTGCTATTATAAATATTAATAACATTTTTTTTTTATTTTTATTTATTATTTAAATGTTATTAAAAATAAAGATTGTATTAAATTATTTAATTTAATTATTTTTATTTTTTTTATTTATAACGTTTTTAAAACAATTAAATATATTAAAAATAAAATTTAAATAACTTAAAAAATAATATATTTATAATTTATATTAAAACAAATAAATAAAAGCGTTAATAAATTGTTTATTTGCTTTATTTATAAAAATTATATTTAAATTTATTTAATTTAAAATATTTTTAATAATTAAATAATTAATAAATATAATTATTAAATTATATAACGCTTTTATTATAATTTAAAACCTTTTGCAAACTTAAATAATATAAGAAACTTTTAATTTTAATAAGCTATAATAAGTTTTTGCTTAAAAAAAACAATAATTAAAAAATATAATAAAAAATATGTTAATGTTTGGAATTATTTTATTAAGTTTTTATTTATAGCTATTATATAAATAAAAAAGCATTATTTTAAAACTTTTTTTTAAAAATTTATTTATTTATATAAATAAAGTTTTATATAAATTATAATAAAAAATAATGTTATAATTATAAATAAAGTTTTAAATAGCTTTAAATAAATTTTTTTTTTTTTTTATAAATTTAAACTAGGTATTTTATATATAAGATTAATATTTGTTAAAGTTATTATTAATAATATGTTTTGCTTTTTTTTTTATTATAAAGGATTTATATATTATATATAATATAATAAAAAAATGTTAAAAGATTTATTATTATTAAAGTATTATTTAAATATGTTTAGCTAGTTAAAAAATTTTAACTTTTAAAAAATAACAAGCTTTTTTTTAGTAATAAATATATTAAAAGCGTTTATTTAAAATTTAAATAATTATATAAAAAAATAATTTAAAAAAGATTTTTTTTTAAAAAAAAAATGCTTTTATTGCAAAACAAAGTAAAAATAATGCAAAAATAACCAATATATTTTTTTTTAATATTAAAAAAAATAACAATATTATTAATAAAAACTTTGCAAAACTTTTTATAAAGCTTAGCTTTTTTATTTATAAAATATTAAGCATAAATAAATAAATTATAAAATTTTATTAATGCTATTATAAATTTTTTAAAACTTTATAAATTTATAATAATAAAATAATTTTAAAATGTTTTATAAATTTTTAATTAAAAGAAAATTTTTATAATGTTAATATAAATAATATAAGCTTTTTTTTAAATTATATTAATTATTTTTAATTAAAAAAATAACAAATAATTATTTAAAACTATTATTTTATTTAATGCATAAAAATTAAAAATAAAACAAACTTTAAATATTTTTTTAATTTATTTTTTTACTATAAAAGTTAAATATATAAAAAATATTAATTTATTAATTTATTTTATTTTGTTTTGTTTATATAGCTTATTATATATAGCGTTTAATGTTTTTTTATTTTAATAATTAAAAAAATAAACATAATTATTAAGCTTGTGCTTTTGCTAATTATTTATTAAAGATATTTTTATTTGTTTATTTTTTAAAATATTAATAATGCTTTAATTTTTTTAAACTTTAGGTATATTATTTATAACTTAAATAATTTTGTTAAAAATTTTACCTTTTTTAATATAAATAAATTAGCTATTTAATAAAACAATTTTATTTAATTTAGCAAGTTTTTTAATTTTAAATATATTATATATTTTAAGTATTTTTAGCTTATTGTTTTTTAATTTTTTTAATTTAAAAAAGTTAAGACTTTTTGCTTTAATGCTTTTAAATATATTGCTGTTTTTTTTTAATTAATTTATTATATTTTTAATTGTTAATTTATAAAATATATTAAAATTATTTAATATATTAATAATATTAACTATATTTTTTGCAAAAATTTTGTTTATTTTTTTAATAATTATTACTTTAATTATAAAAGTTATAATAACATTTTAATTAATAATAAATAAATAAAATATTTTAAAATTATTAAATATATAAATGCTTTATATAATAACATTAGGTATAAAATTTTACATTTTAATTGCTATGCTTTTAATAGCATTTAAAGCTAAAAATGTTTTAGCTATTATTATTGCTTTTAAGCATAATTTTTATAACGTAGCTTTAATATATTTATTGTTTTTGTATTTTTAAATTTTATTAATTTATATACTTTTAAATATAGTTTTTATATTTAATAATAATAGGAATGTTATTTTTTTAATTAAGTTTAAAGTTAAAATTATAATTAAATAATAATAGCTTATAAATATAAAACGTTATTATAATTTTATTAAGCTTAAAAATAATATTATATTATAATGTTATTTTATAAATATATAAATATATGTAAAAATAAACATTAAATTTTTATTAAAATTTTTTTGCATTAATAAAAATAACTTAATAGCAGCTTTATAAAGGTTAAAAAAACTAGTTTTTAAAAGTAGCAATATATCGCAGTTATTTTTATATATTTAAGCTAATTTAATTATTTTTATTAAAATGAGATTTTTATATTTGTTAAAGCTTAAATAATATAATTTTATTATAATATATTTTATATATTAAATGCATTTTTTGCTAATATTTTTTATTTTGCTTTTATAATATTTAATAATAATAAAGCTTTATTTGCATTTAATATTATAACAAATCTTAATATTAATGCTATTAAAATTTTTACATATAATTGTAACAAACCGTTAGTTTGTAAAGGCGTTAATACTCGAAGCTCCACGTATTGGATTGTGCCTAAGGTGCAAACGTTGTACGGTTGGGTCGTAACTAAGTAGTCGTTAAGAGATTACTCTTACATAGCTATTCCAAGAAGTTGCTATATGCTTAAATTAAATTGTGAAGTAAAAACTATAACTAAATATATAAAAAACGTTGGTTTATTATATAAACAGTTTTTTTTTTATTATTTTCTTATGCTTTATTTGCTTTAAAAGCACCTAAAGCGCCTGTACTTTGTTTGCTTTAAAAGCATTAAGAGCGCTTTGCTTTTAATTTTTATAAAGCTGCGTATTACGTGACTATACCTGTGCTGTGGCTTGTTTTTTGGTCCAGCCTAGTGCCTTTTATTGGGTCCTTTGGTCACTTTAGGTTTTTTAACAGGCCACTTAGCTATTGGTTTATAATATTATTTTCTTTTTTCTAGGTTTATTGTCTGCAATAAATACTAATGCGTACTTTTTTTTTTGGTAAGTAATGTTGTTTTTTTTTTTTTTCTATTTATGATTTATAGTTAATATAGCAGGTTAAATTTTAAAGTCTATTGCGTTTTTTTTCACCAATTGTTGTTGCAACGCCTTTTTAGCCATAAAGAGTTTTGGTTTTAAAGTTATGCCTTATTTTTGTTATTTTAAAAAAGGCTTTATTTGCAAAATGTTAAATAGTATTAATTATTATAAAAACTGCAATAATGCCAACTTTATTACTTATAATAAAAACCACGTTTTTATAGATTTTTTTAAGCATATTTTTATTAAACACTAATGTTTTAGTAAAAAAAAGCGTTTAATTATTTAATAACTTTAAAAACTGTTTAATTAAATAATACGTTTAAACTGTTAAATAAAATTTTTTTGCTTTAAAGGTATAAAAATAATGTAACAAAATTTCAAAAATTTAAAAAAATTAAAAAAACAAAAGCGCTTAAAATAAAAATAGTTTTAGCTGCAAAATTTCTTTGCTTTTTTTGCCTTTATAAACTAAAGTGCGCTTAATTTTTTTTTTTTAGTTAACCTTGCTTTTTTAGCCTTAGTTAGTTAAAATGTTAGCGGTAAAATAAATTAACTATTTAAATTACATTTTTTAAGTTTTTTCTAAGTTTTTATATAGTTTTTGTGTGTAAATATTCTTTTTATTTAATTAAATATTTATAAATATTTTCATTTTAATATAAATTTAGTATTTTTTTAACCTTATATAGATTTTTATTTAGTTTAACTTTTAATTATATTTAAAGTTTAACGTTTTTTAATGCTGGTTTAAAAAAAGAAATATAAAACTCTAGTTATATTTTAGCTTTTTTAAATAGCTTAAGTTAATAATTGGTTTTTAAAATAACTTTTTTAATTTTAAATAATTTAATTAATTTAAAATTTAGCTTATTGCTTATGTTACGAGCCAACATAGGCGCAGGCCACTGAGAGGGGCCTAGCGGCGATATGACACCAACGAGGGGAAGGAACTGTACCAGGAGACAAGCCACAGTTCCCGATCAGGAGAGTCACGTGACGACTCACCCTAGATCACCCTGTAAGTGAGCTCACTCTGGGAGTGAGTCAAGTGAGCCAGTGAGCCCAGTGAGCGGGAGCACTCACTAAGGGAATTGGTGAAGGAAGGACTGTCTATATAATGGACCAACGTTTCCTATGTACTTAGTGGTAGTTCTTACTTCACAATTCAATCTAAGCATACAGCGACTTCTTGGAATAGCTGTGTGAGAGTTATCTCTTGACGAACACTTAGAGACGTCCCGACCGTACAACGTTCGCACCCTAGGCACGATCCAATACGTGGAGCTTCGAGTACTAACGCCCATACAACACTAACGGTTTGTTATAGCTTAGTTGTTTTGTTTTAATGTTATGCTTTAAAAAATATACTTTATTTTTTTTTTCTAAGGTTAGCTTTAACAACTTATGCTTATTGCTATAAGCTTTTATACGGTTTTGTAAAAATACTAGTTTATTTTATAGTTTTTATTGTAAACTTATAATTTCTTTTGCTTATATTTTTGCCTTAGGCGCTATAACACTATTAATTGCTATTTAATTTACTTTTAAGTTAAATTTATAATTTGCTGTAAATAAAAACATTTCTATTAACTTATTGTTAAAACTATTATAAATATACTCTGCTATAAGCAAAAGCTTAATTTAATTGTTTTGTTATTTGTTAAAGTAGCAGCGTAAATATTGCTTTAAAGTTTAATTAAGTCTTTTTATTTGTTTATTTATTTATAGGTAATAAGCTATAAATAATTAATGTTTAACGCTTAATGTTTTTATTAATAATTAATAAAACTTAAAAGCTATAATTGTTTTTTTATTTGTGATTGCTTTTTTTAAAATTTTATATTTACTAAAAATATGTTTAATTATTATATAAGCTAAATCTTTTGCTATATTTGATTTTAAATATGGTATAAAATATTTATATTTTGTAAGTTTTTTTACAATGACTAGTATTAAGTTGTAAAATACTTTTATTATTGGTTTTTTTAACTTAGGTAGCTTAACAATAAAGTTAAACATAATAAACTTTTAAGCCTTGTTTAATATTTGCTTTAGTTATAGCAATTTATATAGTTTGTGTTATAATGCCTTGCTTTTTTTACATAGGACACATTTTTAAACTATTTTTTTTACTATGCTTTTAAGTTTTTTGCATTTGTAGTTTTTTTGTATTTGTAATAATGTTTTGTATACTCTTTAATGTTCTGCTAATAAATGTTCGTACATTGCTTTTACTAGTTTTTTAATCATAAATTATTGTTTAAAATTTAAATATACCTTTTTATTTTTATTTTTGCTTTGCTTAAAAGTTAATAATATATTAGTTAATAATAATAATGCTTATAAAACTATTTTATGGTTTTTTTATAATTGTTTAATTTATTTATTATAATTAAATGAAGATATAGCTACAAGTGTAATTTCTTATTAGGTTTTTTTTAATAATATTTGGCTTTTTATTTTTGATTTTTTATAATTGCTTTATTAACTTAGAATATTTGCTATTACATTTTCTTTTTTTTTAATATAAAAAATAATAAAATTAAACTAAAATAAAAACTTTGCTTATTTGATTTATTGTTTGTTTAATATTTTTATTATTATAAACGTAGTTAAGTTTTTGTAGTTTATGTATACTTTAACTAGTTTCTTAGGTTTATAAAAATAATGTTTTTATTTTTTAAATGCTTGGATAATAGCTATAAGCTTTTTGTTTAATAGCATATATTGCTTTGCTAGTTTTAAAAATCTCTTTAAGAAATATGCTACTAAGTGCAACTTTTTATTTTTATCTCGTTAACTTAGTTGTCTGCCTATTGCCTTTTTGCTAGCGTTAACTGTTATTTCGAATTTTTTATTTAAGTTAAAAAGCTTTTAAACAAGTTCTTTTAATATAAAAGCTTTTACTTTTTCAAAAGATTTTTGTTTATTCTTTTTTTACTTAAAAAAATTGTTTTTTTTTATTAGGTTTAAAAAAAGTCCAGCGTATTTATTAAACCATTTAATAAAACTTTAGACATAATTTGTAAATCCTATAAACGCTTTTACATTACTCACTAATTTAAGTACTAGCTAATTTTTTACTGCTAAAATTTTGAATTTTTAGATTTTTATTTCCTTTGGAGTTATTGTAAAACTAAAAAAATCAACCTTTTGTGTATAAAATTTGCTTTTCTTAGGGTTTACTTTTAACTTGGCAATTTGTAGCACGTTTAATACTTTTCTAACGTGCTTTCGGTATTTTTTAAAGTTTTTTTAAATATATTAAAATATTATTTAAATATACTATTACAAATATGTTGATAAATTTGTATAAAGTATGCGTTATTTATGCCTAAAATGTTGCTAAAGCATTAATAAGTTTAAAAAGCATTACCAAAAATTCATATAATTTATATTGTATACAAAATGCCGTTTTCCACTTATTACCTAATGCTATTTTTGTTTAATTATATACGTTTAATAGGTTAAATGCCGTAAACCATTTTGCATGCACTAATTTGTTTTATAAATTGTTAATTTTAAGTATTGATCTCACAAATTTAATAGTTTTAAAGTTTACATTTTAATAGTTTACTACCAATTTTTAATGTTGCTTTCCGTTTTTTCTAGTCTTGCATAGTACCTAAAATACCAGTGATCTTGCTAATAATTTTAAAGATTAAATAAATTTTTTTTTTAACTTCTTTTTAAAAAATTCTTATAATTTTTTTAGTTGTTTTTTGTTTATATAATATAATAAAAATAATTATAATTTAGCTTTTTCCTTAAGCGAAATCTTATGGTTTTATAAACTATACTTTAGTAATTTATTGTATATTTTATTAAACATATCGCCATAGTTTTAATATTTTATTAATACTTTATTGTTAAATATTAGCTTGGACTTTTTAATCATTATGCAAATTTGCAATAATAATCTAATAAAACTGCTTAATACCTATATTTTAAATTTCTTATTAGTTAATTTTCTTTTTGGTATATTTTATTAAAGTTGGCTTGTTTTCCAGTTTACTTTAAGATTGCTCTCCTGCAACCAAGGTATCCTTAAAATAACATTATGCTTAAATATTTTCATAATATTAAGCACTAGTTATTCTTTATATTTAAAGATGTTAAAAAAAAGTTCTATAGTTTTTCTTAAAACTACTCTGTTTTTATATATAATAAAACTTCCATTAACAGTTAAAAATAAGTAAAAGTTGTTTTTAAGCTTCGTTAGTATATTTAATTGCTTAATAACTTGTAAAAAAATAAAGCTCGCCTAAGCTTTTGTATTTATAAGCGCTTATAGCTTATATCCTTAATATACTAAATTAATTTTAATATGTTTGCCTTTTTTAGCTGTTATAGCACAAAGCTTTTTAAATTTTCCCAAAAACAGTTGTTAATTTGTTACAACCGCTCATTGTTGTTTTTTAACTAATTTTAACTAGTTATTACCTATAATGGCATGTTGTTAAATTGTTTAGTTGCATTAATAGCTGCTTAAAACTTCTTAAAACATACTATTATATCTTTATTTAAATAGTATTTTATTTTTTTATTTTTTGCATTTCAAATTATATTAGACTTTTTATGCTTATAAAAGTTTATTGCATTTTCAAAGGATCTTTTGCTAAAGTTTGTTTGTTTTATCGCTACTGCAGTTAATTTTTTCGTTACTTTTTTAAGCTTTTTTCCTTAAACGTTAATTAGTTTTAACTAATTTATTACATTTATTTCATTATTTCACACAATTTTATTGCCTTCTACTATGCATAGATTTTATATCCGTCATTAGTACAATCTTTTAGTCATAAAATCTATTACATGCATTCCATAAGCCACTATAGGTCTTTTGCAAATACTGCAAATCTTCAAAGGTCTTAATACACTAGTGTTACCTTCCCTTCATCTGCTTCGTATAAAGGTTGCATTATAGGTTTCCCGTTTAATTATTTTAAAAACCACATATATTATAGCTTTTTTTGCAGATAATAAATACAATAATATATTACACAGCACATCCAAAGGATTTATCCGTGTCCTTTATTTTCTAATATTAATTCTGCCAGTTTTTAACTTATTATAACTTTGCTATAATAATGTCCTTCGGCAATAAACTTGATAGCTAAGCTAAATTAATTGCTAATATCCGTTCCGGCTCCTATTATAAGTGCTAGGTTATACTATTGCACCTTATTTAAAAATGGCCATATTCTCATATTATTTTTAACTTTTAGCGTATTAATAGTTGCTATTTTAGCTTTTTTTATTTAAAATTTTTATACGTTAAACGTTTCGCCTAAGCATTCTCCTCGTTAAATAAATCTTGCTACAAAGTTTTCCAATCATTCCTATTTAAATTAATAGTTACACTTAATATAGCTACACATATATCCTTTTAAACAAAATTTTCCTTCAAGCTATCCTTAATATTTATATGTTAAGTTTTTAACCTTATTCCATATAAAATCCCTGATTTTTTTTAGTTTAATATCTTCCTAATTATCTTTATTATTGTTAGTTTAAATAGGATTTTCCTAAGTAGCTATATTTTGCTTGGTTTTATTATTAATGCTTATGTTGTATTTTTAGCAATTAATAAAGTTGCAAATACATCCGTTTTGTTTTGCTTATTTTAATTATTTTATAAAAAAATATTTTAAACACACTTGTTTTTTTTTCTTACACATATTACAATTTAATACCCCTTTAATATATTATTATTATAATTAACTTTGTTAGTTGCTAATTTTTAACATTACAATCGTTATAAATAAAGCCTGTTTTGCTTCCCCAAGTTGTCGCTTTTTTTTAAGCTTATCGCAAGCCTAGGCATAATATCCCTTTAAATTATAATTATAACACTTAACCTTGCTTAAGTCTTGCCTTTTTTGTATTGCATTTAATTTTATAAATCTTATATAAATACTTAATATTATTAATTTTATAATTTATTTCTTTCCTAAGTTAGGTATTTGTTAGGTTTATTGTTATTTTTATAAATATTGTTTATACAACTAGTTATTGATCTTTATTGCGTTAGCAATATAAATCTTAAAATTGTTTAATTGTTTGTTTTTATACAACTTATTTTTTACCTTATTTTTTAACTTTTAATAAAAGGCCGTTATTAAAGCATCTTTATTAAACTATATTGTTTTAGCTGCTGTTTTTCGGAATTTTACTGCATACTTATATATAGCTTTTATTTAAAACATTAAAAGCAGCTTTTTTTCTGCTTGTTTTTTTTTTCTGGATTTTTGTACATATTAGTTAACGCTGTTTTAAACTTATTATAAAATTCAAATGCTATTTTGGTTTTTTTTTTAATATTGTTAATATTATCGTTTGTTATATAATTATTTATTATAAATTAAAACCATTTTAATGCATTGCTAATAAGAAATCTTACAGCTGTTATTATTTTATTTCCGTTTAATAAAAAATTATTATTATAATATTGTAAATAAGCTTTTGCTTAGGTTAAAAATCTCTTTAATTGCTTTTAATCGCTATTAAACTTAATTAGCTTAATTAGTTTAAAAAGCTTAAATTTTGGTAAATTTATAACCTATGCTTTTAACTGTTAATTCTGCTATTTTAACTGTTTGATTTTGTTTTATAAATATATTAAAAAACTTTGCACTATTATAAGTATTAATTTAAACTGCTGCAAAAATATTATAACTATATATAGTTGTTTTCTAAACATTAAATAAATTTAACAATTTAAAATATAACAAATTATTAGTTTATAAAAACATTAATACTTAAAGCTCCACGTATTAAATTATGCTTAGGGTATAAACGTTATATAGTTAGGTTATAATTAAATAGTCGTTAAAAAATTACTTTTATACAGCTATTCTAAAAAGTTGCTATATGCTTAAATTAAATTGTAAAATAAGAACTACAATTAAATATATAGGAAATATTAGTTTATTATATAAACAGTTTTTTTTTTATTATTTCCTTGTGCTTTGTTTGCTCTAAGAGCACTTAGAGCGCCTGTGCTCTATTTGCTTTAAAAGCATTGAGAGCACTTTGCTCTCAATCTTTACAAAGCTACATATTACGTGACTATACCTGTGCTATGGCTTGTTTCCTGGTCTAGCCCAGTGCCTCTTATTAGGTCCTTTGGTCACCTTGGGTTTTCCAACAGGCCACCCAGCTGTTGGTTTGTAACAATAATAATTTAAAAAAATAAGTGTTAATTATTTAATTGCTAATTTATTGCTATGTTAAGTTTATAAAAGTATAATAGCGCTTTTTTAACTACGTATATAAATATACGTATATTATTAAAGCTTTTTTTTACTGCTATAAAAAAAGCATAATTATTTAATTAGCAATTTAATAAATGTTTAAACAGCTAATTTTTAAAGTTAAATATTATGCTATAATATTTGCAAATATATTATAATTTATTAGCTAGTAAAATATTGCTAATTTGTTTTAAAAGTTAAAATTAACAATAATATATATAATGTTTTTTTTTTTTAAAAATTAAATATTTTGCTGTAAAACTAATAAATTATGTTAAAATTAACTATTATATATTTTTTGTTAAAGTTAAAACTTGATTTATAAACTGCTTTGTGTAAAAGTTTACTAAAGTTAAATATATTATTTATTTTTTTTGCAACATTTGCGTAGTTTTGCTTATAATTGCAATTATATTAATGTTTTTTATATTTGTTATTACGTTGCTTTTTGCTTTTTTTACGTTTGTTTTTTTAAACTTTTAATAAAATTAGTTTTTGCTAAATTTATTGCAATTTTTTTTTGTTGCGTTTATTATATTTAAAACGTTTGTTTTTATAATTTTTAAAATATTTAAAATTATAATGTAAATTTAATTAGCCTGCAAATTTTTAACATGTTATAATTAATAATAAAAGCTTTACTTTTGCTACTTATATTATATAATTAACTAGTTTTTAATACGCTTTAAATATATATAAATACTGCTTAATATTTAAATTTATTATATTTTAAACTTATATTATAATATTATATTAATTGCTGTTATTTTAGTTTAAGATTTTTATAGCTTTAATATATTAAAGCTTTTTTTATATAAAAGTAATTATAACTGCTTTATTTTAATTAATATTGCTTAACTTAAAGTTTTATTTTTTATTAATAAACTTTTTAATAATTAATATAAATTGCATAGAAAATTACTTTGTTAATTTAATTAAAACTATTTTTAAGCGTTAAAACTTTATATGTTTGCAATATTTAATAATAAATTTATTATTTTACTATATAATTGCATTTTTAACTAAAAGTATTAAAAATAATATTAAAATTTGCTTTTCATTTTTTTTATTATTTTATTATTTTTTACAAAAAAATTAATATAATTAATAAAGCAATATATATTAATAAAAATAAGCTTGTTTTTTTTAGCTATTATATTAATATTTTTAAAATTGTAATAATTAAAGTTAAAAATATTTACGTTAATTTTTTTAAGATTTTTACCTTTTTTATAATTAATAATTAAAATAGCGCTTGCTATATTTAAAATTAATTAATAAATGTTATTATATTAATTTTAGTTTAATAAATTTAAAGGTTTTTTATTGTTTAAATTATTATTTAATTTATTAAAATTATTTAAATTATTTAAATTAAAGTTTTTAAACGCTTATAATTTTTAAGCTTTTGCTATATTAAATTATTAATAATTTATAAAAAACTTTAATAAATTATTTATGTTTAGCTATTATAATAAATTAACAAATAATTTTAATATATTATTAAATTATTTATTAATTAATTGTTTAATTAATTGTTTTATGTTGTTAAATTATATTAATTATTAAAAACGTAGATTTATGTTTAAATTTACGTTATAAAATATATTATTAAATTTTAAAAAAAATCTTTAAAATATAATAAATTAGCTAAACACTAGTTGTAGTTATAATTAACCTAGTGGTATAATAAGCAAAGCGTTAAATAACATAGCTATAATTATTAATTAAATATTTGCTGCAAACTGCAAGCTTAGTGCTAAAGCGTTGCTATTTTAAATAAAAATATAAAAAAAATTATATTAAGCTTTTACTTTATAATCTTTGCTTAAGCTAAAGCAAAAGCTATTAATATTAAAAAAGTTTGTTAATAAATATAATTAATTAAGTTTTTTTTTAATTAAGCTAAAATTTATTACATTTGCAAATAATATTAAAAGATAGAAAATACCTAATTTATTATTTTATATTTTAGCATACATTATAATAAGCAATTTATTAATTGCTTTAATGCTATTATTAAATAAAATAATTTTTTTATATATATTTACAAATTTTTTTTTGCTAAAAATTTAGTTAATAATATGTTATAAATTTTGCTTAATATTATTATTTTAATAATTTTATTGTTTAAACTTTTTTAAAATAAAATTTTATATAGTATAATTAAATTTTATATTATTAAAAACTTTAAAAAAGGTTTTTATATTAAGATTTTGCGTTTAATTATATGTTTTGTTAAGTTTTAATAAAAGTTTATTTTTAAAAAACTTGCTTTAAAGCTGCTTTTTAAAAGCAGCATTTATAATATGCAAAATTTATTATTTAATAAAACTTTTACCTTTTAATAGTTTAGCTTATATAAAATCTAGTTATAAAAAACCTAATAATAATAAATTTAGCTAAATAAAAATATATAGTTTTAATAAATTAAATATTTGCTTTATTTTAAATGCGCTTAATATATTAAATAGCAAAATTTTTTAAATATAAACTTTAAATGCATAAAAAAATTAAAAAGCAAAAAATTATATAAACAATTAAATTATTTAGCAAATAAAAATAATATAAATAATTTAAATAACAATATATTATATAATTTATATTTAATAAAAATATAAAAATTTAATAATAATTTATTTAATATTATAAATTTAAATATAAAGTTATAAACAATTAAAATAATTGAAAACTTTACGTAAAAAAAGTTTATATATAAAAAGTTTTTTTTAAATATATTAATATTATTTATTAATTACCGGAATTTATAATAAAGTAATTATAAAATTATAAATTATATAATAGCTAATATTAAATATATAAGCTTGCTTATTAGCTATTACATAATTTTAATAAATTTTATAAAATTTGCATAAAGTTTTCGTTAAATTATTTAATGTTTAAAAAGAATAATTAGCAAATTAAAATAAAATAAAATATAATAAAAAAAGAATTTAATGCTTTTAATATGCTTAAATATAATAATATATTTAAAATATTATAAATATTGCAAAAAATAAACATAGCTATTTAAAAAAAATGTTAAAAATGTTTATAACTTAAATTTATTTACGTTTTTAACATTTATTTAATTTGCATAATTTTAACAAAAGTAAATTATAGCATTAAAAACAATTTTATTAATATAACTTTAAAATAAAAACGCAGCTATTTTTATTAATTTTATATATTTTATAAGGTTTTTATTTTAGCGTAAAACTTGCAGCTGCTAAAAAGCTAATTTAAAGTTTTTGCTATAATAAATTTGTTAAGGTTTTAAATACGCATAGCTATTAAAAAACTAATTAAAGCATATAATATTGCCAGTAAAAAAAATAAATAAAAAATAACTATTATTTAAAAAATGTAAAATTAATAATTTACCTTATTATTTAATAAAAACTTATATAAATAATAAAGTAATAAATTAATATAAAAGGAAAAATGTAATTAAAGTTTAATTGCTAAAGGTAATGATATTTAAGCTAAATTTTCCTTTTAAAAAAAATAAACTTTAGTTATTAAAATAAATAACCTTTGCAAAGCCTACTTTTTTAGCTAATTATATTATAAAATATTTATTTTTTAATAAACTTTTACTTTTAAATTAATTATAAAAATTAAAGTTTAAAATTTTACAATTATTTATAATAATAATAAAAGTTAATAATAAATAATATTTTAAATTAAATTATAAAGTTATAATTAAAGTTAATAAAAAATTTAATATTATAAAATTTTAAAATTAAAATTAATTATAAAAACTTTAAAAATTATTTATAATTAAATTTTAAAAGTTATTTTTTAAGTTTTATAAATTATTTATTAAATATATATATAAAAATAAATTAAAGATTTTTTTAAAATAAATAAAAAAACTTTTAAATTTAATAATAATGTTAAATTAATTTATTAAAATAAATGCTTTTATTTATTTTCGAAAAAAAGGTTATTTTTTTAAAAACTTAATAATATTATAAAATAAAGCAAAAATAAGCTTAATTATTATATTTAATTAGCTAACTATAAAATAATTAATATAATAAACATTATAAATAAAAAGAAATTTAATAAATTAAAAAATATAAAATTTATAAATAATTTTAAAAAAAAACAAGCTTTATTATATATGTTTTTTTAATAATTTTATAATAATTAATTTAAAATAAAATAAAAAAAGCTTAATAGCTTAAATAATATAGCTTTATAATAATTAAATTAAATAATTTAAAAATAACATTAATTATATTATAATTTAAATAAATAAGCTAGGTATATTTGCGAAAAAAAGTTAAATTAAATATAAAATAAAATAAAAAAATTAATAATTTAAAAAAAAATAATTTAAATAGCTTATAATAATTAAATTAACATTTTATATATATATTAATATATAACTTTAATTTAGCTAATATTTTTACTTTATTTTTAAAAATAAAAGCTTTAAAAATATAATAATTATTTTTTTTTTTAATAAAATTAACTTTAATTTAAATAAATTATAAATAAACAAAAGCTTTTTAAAGCTTATATAATTACTTTTATAAATTAAAAGTTAAATATTTTTATATATATAAAATAATTTTTAAAGTTTTTTTTAAAAGCTTTAATTAATTTTATATAAATTTTAAATTAAATTTATTATTAATTATTAATAAACTAATTAAATTAATAAAGTTAAAAATAAAGCATAAAATATTTAATTAAGCTTTAAAATAATAATTTTTAACTTTATAAAAAACATTAAATAATTATAAGCTTAATATTAATATAAATAATTTATATAATAATATATATTTATAAAATAAAGCTAAAAAGTAATTATTATAATATATTTTTTATTTAAGTTAAATGTTTAATTAAGCTAGCTATTTTTTTTTAAATTATATATATATAAAAAAATCTTTTATTTTTTTATTATAAAAAAAACAATATATAATTTATATTTTAAATTTTTAAACGTATTTTTAAGCCATTTATATAATATATTGCTTAAATTTATAATATTTTTTGCATAATATTTACTAATTATATAAATAATTTTTAATTTATAAATACAATATTATATTTAATAGCTTAATTAATGAAAAACAAAAAAAGAAATTATATTATACATTTTTAATTTTAATATATAATTATTATTTTTTTATATGTTTATATTAAAAATTTATTAAAAAAAATAAAATTAAAAATTTTATATAAAAGATTAATTATTAATAAATATTAAATAAAAATTTAATTAAATATTATATATAATTTATTTTTATATAAAAAATAATAAATAAAAATAAAATTTAATAAAACTAGGTTTATAATAAGCAAAATTATATTTAAAATAATTATAACTTTATTTAAACGCTAAAAAGGCTATATATAATTAAATAAAATAATATAAAATAAGCTATAATTATTTAAGCAATTTTATTATATAATTAAATTATTTTGCTTTACATTATTTTAATAAAAGAAAATTATTTTATATTTTAATTTAAAAATAATAATATATTAAATAATTAAACAATAAATAAATAAAATATAAATTAAATTAAGCATTTTAATTAATATATAAAGCTTTATATAAAAAATTATTATTGTTTTTTTTTAATAGTTATAAAAGCTATTATTTATATAAATTTAAGTTATATTGTAAAAAAAACAATATTATTATTTTTTATATATTTTTTTATTTTTTTTATTATTTTTAACTATTTAATATTAAAGTATTTAATTTTTTAAAATAACTATATAGCAAGCAAATTAACTTTTTATATATATATATATATTATTTATATTTAAAAAAAAGATTTTTTAACTGCGTTTTTTTATATGTTTAATAAAATAATAATTTTAAATAATATATAAAAAAAGTTTAAAAAAACAAGCTTAATACTATATAATTTAAAATATATTATTAATTAATTAAATTATTTAATAATATTTTAAATTAAACTTTTATTTTTTTTTAATTAAATTTTTATATAATTTTAATTTTAAATATATAAAGTAAAAAATTATATAATATTAAAATAATTTCTTTATATTTATTATTAAAAATTTAAGCTAAATTATATATAATATAATTAAAATTAATGTGGTTTATAAATAAACGATATATTTAAGCAAATAACGCACTTTTTTTATACTATTAGGTTTAATCATTAATAACTTCACAACTAAAGTAGTTATAATTAAAAATTAATTGGATTTTAATTTATTACTTGTTTTTATGTTTTTATCACAAGTTTTAGCATTGTGGCCGGTTTTGCTGCACTGTTTATATCGTTGCTGGCGCGGCAAACTCGACTCACTACTACTACGATTTTTCGACGTTTGCGACTGTACTAAGTCCTGCGCATCCTTTTAGGCAATTAAATTAGTTGCATTTTTTATAGTAAAACTGTATCCATCCTGTAGGCGCCTTTTTTTGCCTCTCCGGCGCTTGCTTAGTGCTTTATTTGCTTTGCGAAACCTCTGGTTTTTATTGCTTATAAGGGTTAGTTGATGCGCTAACATTTGATTTAACTTCGCAAGCTGGTCGACAGCGTTTAAAATTGGCCCTGGGAAGCTTTTTTGGTAACCAAAGATTCGACTTTTAATAAAAGTTAACTGCGCGGTTGCTTTTTTAGCAGTCCTCGGCGTTTAAAAGACCTAAAGGTTAAGTAGCTCAACAGTATTGTGAATTAGCGTTAGTGACCATAATTGCACATCCAGCTTTAAAATCACAGCTTGCGGATCGTAAGGCATTAATCCTAACCTTCGAAAACCTCTTAAAATATTTGATTTTATAAAAGTAGCAAGGTAGGCTTTTTTAAACGCAATAAAAAACTCGGGCTTAGTGATATAATTAACGTATAACTTAATAAATTTATTGATTTAGCAACCGTACACCTATTTTAAAACACTATAAAGCCTAATATCAAGTGGTTAAGTTAAATGCAATAAGTAAGAAAACAAAAAAATGGTTATAATGTTTTATTTTTTGCAATACTTTTTAAATTTAGCCGATATATAACTTTTATGCTAATTTAACATTAATAATTAATATACGTTTTTTTATAACAATTAAATATGCTTATTAAAATATTTTACCTATTTTAATCTTATATTATTATTTGTTTATTTATTAAAACTAATATTAAGTACCTAATCGGTTAAAAGGTTAATATTTTTATACTAATGCTAAAAATAAAAAACGCCTTAAAAGATAAAGTACGGCGGAATGGATAAACCACGCAAATTAATAGCATAAATTGCTGTTAACCATTTTTTATTACCAGGCTGCACTGCTTTACGCTTTTTACGTCGATCGGCGCGTGTAATAACCATATGTGCGCAGATCTGGCCCATCATAAACCTAATTTCGTTAAAGTTCCAAACATTGTTATTGTAGATGCTATATTGCGTTTTTACGCACATATAACGCTTAAACCACGTGCTAATAATCTTTAGATCTTTGCACAATGCTTTCTGATAATCGTAAAGACGTATAAACTGCGTTTAAAGCTTTTTGTAGCAATTAACGAAGTTGTAAGCCTAGTGCTTGCCAACCGGGGGTACGCTACGCAAATCGCAGAAAAGATTGGCTATATTTTTTATAGTAGCGTAAGCAGGGGAATATTCTCGCTTATTTAGATTAAGTATATACTTAAGAAGAACATCCTTTTTAATTAGATCGAGTTTATGCATATTGGCGCGGGTTTCGTCTTGTGCAGTGCGACCGTTCATTCTATGACGTACGGTGCTCTCAGAAAGTTGATAGATTTTACAAGCGCGTCGAATGCTAATTTTTTAACGGGAATTAATAGCTTAAATAGCAAAAAGTATTCTAGCTTTTTTAGTTTTATTTGACATTGTGTTATTAAGGAATTATTACGCGACAAAGTTAAACCAACGCGTTTATAGGAAAAGTGCGTCGCTTGCTTAAATGCGTTGCTCGCTTATAAACCACGTTATATATAATATTATATTATTAAAAAAAAAATTAAAAGCTTTTATAAAGCAAATTATATACTTAATAAACGTTGCTATATAAAGCAAACTAAGTTATAAAATATTGTTAAAGCAAAAAGTTATATTATATATAATAGTAATTATTATATAAAAAAAAAAATTTATATTAAACGCTATAAGCTTTATAACAAGCTTAGCTATAATGCGTAAATATATAAAAATATTATAAAAACGTTTATTAAATTAAATTTTAATTAGTTTAATTAAATAATTATTAAAATATTTTTAAATATGCTTATATAATTTTATTTAAATAGTTAACTTAATTAAATGTTTAGCTTAAATGGGAAATATATTATTATAATTATAATAATTTTAAATTTTTTATAAAAATAAATTAAAATAATAATAACGTAAATTATATATAAGCTTATAATAAAACAAAATAATAATAAAATAATAAATAATATAAATATAATTTTATAAAAATTAAATAAATAATAAAATATTTAGCATATATTTATTAAAGTTTTAATTATTTTATTTAAAAAAAAAACTTTTAAAATGTTTTTATAATAAAATTAAATAATATATAAAATAAAATAAAACTTTAAATGTTATTTTTTTTAAAATATTTTATATTTTAATATGTTTAACTTTTATAACGCTTATATATTATAATTTTATTTTAATAATTATATTAAATATTTTTTTTTAAAAATATAAATAAATTAAAGTTTTTAATAATAAAAGCTATTAAAATTAAAAAAAACTAAAAAGATTAAAAAATTAAAAATTAAAATTATATTTAATTTAATTATATTTTTAAATAATTTATAAAAAAATTTATAATTAACGCATTTTTTATTTTAACCGGACACTTAATTAAACCGGCCATTTATATAATATATATAGCACCGGTAATTTTATATAAGGTACTATTTACCTTTTTTTTTAATAACTTAACGGAAAATAAGCTTATAAACTAATAATTAATATATTTAAAATTTTTATTTAAAAAAACATTTAATAATAGTTTTTATTATTTTATTGTTATTTTATTTAAGCGTGCACTTATAAACCTTTATTTTACAAGGATTATTTTAGCGTATTTTTAATATAATCTTAAATAAAATAGCTATAAAATAATAAAAATACCATTGGATTTCTTTTTAAATAAACATTTAAAATATATTAATTATTAGTTTATAAGCTTACTTTCCGTTAAGTGATTAAAAAAAAAAGTAAGTAATACCTTATATAAAATTACCGGTGCTATATATATTACGTAAATGGCCGGTATAATTAAATGTCCGGTTAAAATAAAAAATGCGTTAATAAAAAATTAATAAAATTTATTAATTTATAATAATAAATAGTTAATTAAATTATGCTTTTATAAGTTTTTAGCAAAAATATTATTTAAGTTTTAAATATAATATATAAAAAATTTATTAATTTTATATTAAATAATTAAATAATAAATAAATAAAATATAAATTAAATTAAACATTTTAATTAATATATAAAGCTTTATATAAAAAATTGTTATTTTTTTTTTTTAATAATTATAAAAGTTATTATTTATATAAATTTAAATTATATTGCAAAAAAAACAATATTATTACTTTTTACATATTTTTTTATTTTTTTATTGCTTTTAATTATTTAATATTAAAATAATTATATAATAAACAAATTAACGTTTTTATATACGCATATATTATTTATATTTAAAAAAGAAAATTTTAACTGCGTTTTTTTATGCGTTTAATAAAATAATAATTTTAAATAATATATAAAAAAAGTTTAAAAAAGCAAATTTAATATTATATAATTTAAAATATATTATTAATTAATTAAATTATTTAATAACGTTTTAAATTAAATTTTTTTTAAATATATAAAATAAAAAATTATATAATATTAAAATAGCTTTTTTATATTTATTATTAAAAATTTAAGCTAAATTATATATAATATAATTAAAGTTAATATATTTCCCATTTAAATTAAACATTTAATTAAATTAACCAGTTGATTTTTTATGTTAATTATTAATTTATAACTTTAATATTTATTAAAATGCACAAGCTTTTTTAATATATTTATATATAAAAAATCAAGTAACGCATTTTTTATTTAAATGGGACATTTACTTAAGCTAGCTATTTACGTGACATATATAGCACCGGTAATTTTATATAAAGTATTACTTGCTTTTTTTTTTAAATAACTTAACGAAAAGTAAACCTAGAAACTAATAGTTAATATATTTGAAATCTTTATTTAAAGAGAAAGCTAATAGTATTTTTCATAAATTTGCTATTATTTTATTTATGGGTGCACTTAAAACCACGTTAAAATTTTAGCGTGGTTTTTAAAATAGCACTAAATAAAATAGGAGTAAATTTATAAAAAATACCATTGGATTTTGTTTTAAATAAAGATTTTAAATATATTAATTATTTGTTTATAAACCCACTTTTCGCTAAGTTATTACTGTTTTTATATATAAACTTTTAAGTGTAACCAAAAAGTAGCTAGTTTAATTAGGTGTTTTATTTAAATAAAAAATGCGTTAGCTAGCTTAATTAAGTATTTAATTTAAGTAAAAAATACGTTATATATAATTTTATATTATTAAGAAAAAAATTAAAAGCTTTTATAAAATAAATTATATGCTTAGCAAAAACTATTATATAAAGCTAATTAAGCTAACGTATCCCTTACTTTAACCGAACACCTAATTAAACCGGCCATTTATATGACATATATAGCACCGGTAATTTTATATAAGGTACTACTTACCCCTTTTTTTAATAGCTTAACGGAAAGTAGGCCTATAAACTAATAATTAATATATTTGAAATCTTTATTTAAAGAGAAATCCAATCATATTTTCTATTATTTTATAGCTATTTTATTTAAGCGTGCACTTATAAACCTTTATTTTACAAGGATTATTTTAGCGTATTTTTTATATAGGCTTAAATAAAATAGCTATAAAATAATAAAATATATTATTGGATTCCCCTTTAAATAAAGATTTTAAATATACTAATTATTAGTTTATAGGCCTATTTTCCGTTAAGTTATTAAAAAAAGGGGTAAGTAATACCTTATATAAAATTACCGGTGCTATATATATCACGTGGGTAGCCGGTTTAATTACGTGTCCGGTTAAAGTAAGGGATGCGTTATAATTATTTATAAAATATTAAAAAAAAGTTTTAAAAAAAGCTGATTAATAGCGTTAATAATAGCGTTTATAAAAGATTTCCTTAATATATTTTTTAAGTTATTTTATTAAAATAGCAAGCGTTTTTAAACGGTAAACCGGCTTATTAAATTTTATATAAAGCTTTTTTAACGCTATAAAACATATTATCGGCTATATATTTAAAATAATTTTATAAAAAAAAAACATTATGCTTTTATATTTTTATGTTTTTATAACGTTAATTTTATGCCTAGGTATTAATTTTTAAATAAAATTCCCGGTGTTATATATATTATATAAATAACCGGTTTAATTAAATATTTAAATTAAATAAAAAATGCGTTATATTTAATTTATATATAAAAATAATAATAATTAAATAAAAAATAAATTTATAAATTAATAATTAATATATTTAAAAAAGATTTTTAAATAAAAATTTAATAATATTTTTTATAAATTTACTATTATTATTTTTTAATATTATTTTAAAAACCACGTTAAAATTTTAGCATGGTTTTAAATACATTTATAAATAAAATAATGGTAAATTTATAAAAAATACCATTAAATTTCTTTTTAAATAAAGATTTTAAATATATTAACTATTAATTTAACGCATCCCCTTTTTAAGCTAAACACCTAATTAAGCTGGCCACCCACGTGATATATATAGCACCGGTAATTTTATATAAAGTACTACTTGCCCCTTTTTTTAATAACTTAACGAGAAGTAGGTTTACAAACTAATAATTAATATATTTAAAATCTTTATTTAAAAGAGAATTTAACGGTATTTTTTATTATTTTATAGCTATTTTATTTAAGGCTGTATAAAAAATACGCTAAAATAATCCCTATAAAATAAAGTTTTATAAGTGCACGCTTAAATAAAATAGCTATAAAATAATAAAAAATATTATTAAATTCCTTTTTAAAAAAGGATTTTAAATATATTA
Organism: Xylaria arbuscula; assembly: GCA_022385695.1. Lineage (NCBI taxonomy): Eukaryota > Fungi > Ascomycota > Sordariomycetes > Xylariales > Xylariaceae > Xylaria > Xylaria arbuscula. The sequence continues at coordinate 143,784 of MU279395.1, forward strand.
ATTATTAATTTGTAAACCCACTTTATGTTAAGTTATTAAAAAGGGGGGCAAATAATACTTTATATAAAATTACCGGTGCTATATATGTCACGTAAGTGGCCAGCTTAATTAGGTGTTTAGCTTAAGTAAGGGATACGTTATAAGTTTATTTTTTGTTAAATTATTTAAAAAAAAGCAAATAATACTTTATATAAAATTACCGGTATTATATATATTATATAAATAACCACTTTAATTAAGTGTTTAATTTAAATAAAAAATGCGTTATATTAAAACTTTAATATAATTTTAAGTGCATTTATAAATAAAATAATCGTAAATTTATAAAAAATATTATTAAATTTTTTTTTAAATAAAAATTTTAAATATATTAATTATTAGTTTATAAATTATTAAATTAACGCATTTTTTACTTTAACCGGACTTTTAATTAAACCGGCTACTTAATTTTTTATATAAATATATATTGAAAAAGCCCGTGCATTTTAACAAATATTAAGGTTATAAACTAATAAATAATATATTTGAAATCTTTATTTAAACAGGAATCCAATGGTATTTTTTATAAATTTATTACTATTTTATTTAGTGCTATATTAAAAACCACGTTAAAATTTTAGCGTGGTTTTAAGTACGCCTATAAATAAAATAGTAGCAAATTTATAAAAAATACCATTAAATTCGTTTTTAAGTAAGGATTTCAAATATATTAACTATTAGTTTATAGCTTTAATATTTATTAAAATGCACGGGCTTTTTCGATATATATTTATATAAAAAATCGGGTAACCGGTTTAATTAAGTGTCCGGTTAAAGTAAGGGATACATTATTTAAAAAAAAAAAGCAAATAATATTTTATATAAAATTATTAATATTATATACGTTATATAAATAACCGGTTTAATTAAATGTTTAAATTAAATAAAAAATACGTTAAATAAAATGTTAATTTATTTTCCACTTTTTAAAAAAAAAATTCATTTGCACCTTTAGTATTTAACACTTTTCCTCGGATAACTTAGGCTATATATATATATCGTTAATATTGTTAACCTTTAACCTTTAACCAAATGTTTTAAATTAAAAAAGATTAAATAACCTCACGCAAGACAATTAGCAATGCACTTTTCAGCACGTGTTACGTCCCTAGATAATACCGAGACCTATAGCCTCGTATTCTAAACGTGTGACACTTCCGTACGACAGAATCCCACAGCCTAGCAACAATAATGACAGAAATATAATGCTAGTGCAGGGGCGACGCCGGTATACAATTCTAACGACTGCAAGTAGGCTAGTACGGGTGTCTAAAGTATCAAGAGCTTCTTTATGGACAATGCTTACTTTAGCGCGGCTGATAACAGCATTTTCCCTCGACTTTACATAGGCAGTACCGGCACGCCAATCCCAAATTCACCGCAGGGACTAGCTGTCGTCCAGGTAAGATTTATTAGCTCCCGAGTCTTCCGAATATCTTGAACCAGCAACAACTACAGTGGCACAAACAGCAGCTCGAAGGTCTAACAGTTGGTACACGCTAGGTGTACTTTAACAGCGATACTCCATAGAGATCAAGTATTCATGACCATATGATCAGACGTTGATGGAATGTTGGGGCTTCAAACAGCAAAAAACCTGGAGGGCGTGAATGGAACTCGATTGAAACTGCTGTTTGAGGAGGAGGAGCAAAAGTTTAGGATGTAAACAAGTCGTTAACCAGAAGCATGATATTCATCTAATATATCGACAACAATAAAGACCTTTGTATACGGAACAATAACAGAGTCGAGTGCTCTAAATATCTCGTCAATGGATGACCAGGCCCGTTTTTTGCCGATTATACAGGTCTTTTATAACGCGTGGTATAAGAGGCGGGCACTGACCTAGTTATTTGAGTATATCAAGTAGCTAATTTTACAAGACAGATATTACCGGCGTTGCTTATTTAGCAAAGCGAGGTTGTTTAAACATTTCGCTTTAAATATAAAGATAAATAGTATTTTGTGTTGAGTAGGAGTGTTGTAAAGCTCGGTACTAGGTAGATAATGAATGCTTTATAGGCTAGCTTGACACTGCCCAGACTAAAAGCTAAGAAAAAAGAATTATTATGACACTAGGTAGGTGACTTGAAGTTATAGATTCAAGTGATTGAACTTGATTATTCTCTAATCATTACTATAGCAGGAACGCCGCAATACCTCCAACGGCAGCAACTAACCCAAGGCCATTCGTGGCGGCACCGGCTGTAGGAATCACAGAGGGAGAGGATAATGTAGTAGAGTTTCCGTTTGAGGGAACGGTGGACGTACTGCTGCTACCAGGGCCGGTCGGCGCCGAGGTAGTCCAGGCAGACCTCGTAGAGTATTGGCCTGTCGTGGTGGTAGCTGATAGGGACTCACTCGAAGTAACTGTAGAAGGCTCGACAACGGGTTCGTATTTATCACATACAGATTCCCCTGCCAGCGGGCAAGTCTCGGCAATGCAGATGGACTGTAGCTGCGCACCCTGTGACTTGATGACGGTAGCTGGTGGTGAGCACCGGTAGTCGAAGAGTGAGACAAGCGCTGCACCAACAGCTGTGACATCGGCGTCCGCGACCCCAAAAGACTGATGAACGAAGCGTTAGTTGAGTAATTCGTGCAATAGCGTGGAAAACCATAACTAAGACTACCAAGCAAATGGACAAAGCTGGCAACAAAAGGGACAAAAGTTCAATACTTACAGAAGCAGCCAAGCCGACCTGAGTGATAAAGTATCCTACCTCGTATGGGTCCAAGGCCATGAACTTATGAACTTCATACATAGAAGCATGGCCATTGTATGCGTCAAACCCCGGCATACCTTGCTTCGAACAACTTAGTAACGAGCCGAAGAACTGGTACAGATGGGTAAGGAGGAAGCTATAAGAACGGTAATAGTTAGCCAGGTCTCTCACAAAAATACTCCAGAGAGAACCTTATTCTTGCTTGCTTACTATTGTGACGAGCTCTGGGTGTTCGCGGGCTTGTTGTTCTTGAGTGGTTCGGCGCCGCCATCGTCGAGGAAGTTGACGGATACTCCGTGGTCGTCGCCACGGTTGCTGGAAGCGAATTCGCCAGTGAAGTACGGCAGTAGGTTAACATCGGTCCCGTTGTATTGGCCCGGTGCTAGAATACCGGCCACCGCAACACCAACATTGGGCTGTGTATCTGGAGCAGAAGGATTAGTTATAATCAGCTATCATGTGGAGAGATAAGGGCGCTTGATTGATTACTTACAATTTCCGATCACAACGGTGTTAACAACGAGGGTCAACAGCGTGGCCTGATTATCAGCCGTATTGTCTTTGAGCAGGGCTGTTGTGTAGAAGTCACAGATTGAAGTGTCCTCGGGACGTTGAGCGTGGACTGTGTTGGCCGCGATGGCAACAATGGATGCCTTTGCAAATCGCATGATTGTGTAATGGTGATGTGGCGAAATTGTGAGAGTAGAGAGTCCAGAGTTGGTAACCTTATGGAAACTAATAGTGAGCGCAGAACATGGTTCTTAAGTAGCAATATGACCCCCTATTGTTTATAGCAATCCTACCTATTCCACTACCGCAATCGACATGTCCATCGTGACATACCGTAAACAAAGCATTTCTAAAGTAATCACGCTAGACCTATTCAAAGCTATTCGGTACCAGCCGTTAGACATTGCCAATAGGTATCGATTTCAATAGTGTAGATTTGAAGTCTCGGATAGTTTGAAACCCGGCGATTAGCGCATGTTGATAATATAGGATCGACACGCCATTTCTGAAGAATCGGCCAAAAACCAACACTACGAAAAGAGGAATGACGCTCTCATTTAGGGCCATTCCATATGATCCAGCCATTGATTTCTTGAGAATATACGGGCGACCATTTTCAAGTGACCTAAAAAGCATTAATACGCATGCGCAGGTTATAGTTGTTAATAAAGACGGCGCAAGGCGGAATGACGAGTACGTTCTCCTCATGGAAGATCGTGCTGTCGAAATAAACAAGAATATTTTGAAGAAGAAGCAAGCTGGGAAGAGTGTAACTACAGGTAGAAACTGATTAGTCTTGGTATTACCGCTGGGCTCTAGAAGCAATGTATCTATCTTGTAGCCTCGCCATTTTCGTAGGTAGTCCACCTGTAAATACAACCAATCGTAATAAATCAATTATTCATCCATTGAGACAGGTGTGGCAGAATCGACGCTAGAGACGCCATTCTGGCCCTATCTGGTAGCTTAGCTACCTATTCCATGCACCAAATTCGGTAATTTAACAAGTATCAAGACGTTTTGCGCTAAGATCGTCCGGAAAGTCATGTCGCCGGCGGAGAAGCGTCATTCCGACACCATGTAGTCTAACGCGTAATTGCTGTTGTTGAAATTAATTTGGAACGCCGCACAGCAACAATGAGGTGTGTCCTATGAGAATTGAGTATATCCTTGATCTAGGGCGTTCTAAAAGAAACGCAGGAGAGCAAAAAGAACGACTACCGTTTCTAGCGTAGCGCCTCAGGCCGTCACAAAGATGAGGTCCAATATATGACGTCTCCATAGAGACAACTATGCGGCTTTCTAGCTTGACGCTAAAGTCGCTGTCTAATATCTGTGTTGATATGTAGGACCTTCGATCTGATTTTTGTGTTAAACTTCCGATCTGAGCGGGGTAGTTCTAGATAGTCGGCGATATTTGGAAGCGTCCTACCCCCGTCTTACATGCCATTGTAGTCATTTCTAACTCTGAAAACGTCTGAGTCCACATTCTTTAGGTTCTCCGACGATGAGGTAACTTTCATAAATGTAGCTTCAAGGTTGCCTTGCTGCAACTGATGCGCGATTGCTTGCTTTTTGTGTGTATTGGTGTAGGAGAATATGGTTGGGATAGAGTGATAGTGACATCATTGTGTTGAAGCTAAGAGTCAAGGTTACTGGTCAGAGGTTTAGAGTATTGTAGCCCCAATGAGTGTTATTATTGTTTAGATACTATGCCTAGACTGCGATATCAAGTAAGGGAGCGCTCTGTCTGACCTTTCTGTTGACTCGTTATTAGGTACGACAGTGTCGCGGGTTCCAGCACCCCTGACCACCCTTTCTTCGAACCTCTGGACTTCTGTATTGTTATATCATTCGTTTGAAAATATGATTGAATTGACCCGTGCCGGAAGGGTCGTGGTAAGGTTTGGTTTCTTGACACAGATGTACTATTTGGTGGTTTAATCTTCTCTACTGTTGCTGAGAATCCAGCTTCTATGTAATTAAGCCTTATCCCCTCTTCGTTAACAATATATAACCCGAACTAAATCCGCTTCCCGTTTCTCCACCATAAAGCTTTCCATTTTCATATTGCAAATATCCACAACCCATCCAAAGATCACATCTCCCATCTAATACATCTATGGCCTCTTCGAACGACCGCAACTCTGCATCGCCTAGAAGTCAGTCTAAAAGATCTCCGCCTGCAAAGGAAGCCACTACAAACATAATAGAGCTGCGACTCGGCAGCAGTCTGTGAGTGACGGACCAGTTACCCAGGGTATTATCGGGGGAAGTAACGTGGTGCTTCACAGCGCTATCAATGTATGCGTTGACGCTGCCTCCTGCACGATACGGCGCCAGCCTTTTGCAGAGGTCACGGCGGCGTTATTATGAGACAGCCAGCATTGTTTGCGTGTCCAACTATCGGTATGTCGGGTTCGGAGATCAAGATTATCACGTGAGATTGTCTCTGCGAAATTAGTGTCATCGTGTACCTTGATAGCATCCATAACACTGGCAACTGTGTCTTCACGTGAGTCATTCTCTTGGTTCTGTCCATATGAGCCCGGTTAGACGGTGGCATAGGACACTTGGAAGGAGGGAAAGCCACCAAAAAACTTAGAAAGGGGGGAAAGGCCGTTGAAATTGCAGTTGGGGTTTAGGGTTCTCCCACCCAATGTCTTTTATGCAGTGGGATACTAGAGGGAATTTACTAATACTACACAACTGAGGTGGCTGGCAACTGAGTGGGTGCCCTGCCAACGAGGGTGTAATCACGGCCAGGGAGATGAACCGCAGCGAGGCTGGTTAGGTTATGTACGACGTTTTTATAAGTAGTTGCCTATTACAGTGAAGCCAACTAAAGTCACGAGTGCGAGGAAGTTGTTACCCTTTGTCCATGCCTCACTGGTATCATCACAGGTATCATTATTGGTGTCACCTCCGTAGTTCGTTAAATTCCCAGTCGAGTTTCCTATTTTACTGACAGTCACATTCCCGGCTGCTTCGGCATATGTCGGCTGAGGGTCTGTTTCATTGACCGGGTGGATGGGATAAATCTTACGTAGCCTTTATATTGTTGTTCACCTGTCGATAGAAAATATTAATAATCATTAATCCATTCATAACCGCTAGCCTGAATGCGAGCACCCTCAAGCCCATCACTACTATCGTATCCAGACAAGGTGTCATTGTAGCAAATCATTCTTGAGTTAAACGAATAGGATCCAGTCTCACTAGCAAGAAAGTCAAGCTCATCAATTAAGTTTGTCGTGTAGTTCAACACAATAACCTCGTTGAAATCAACGATTGTTATATTAGGAGGGTTGGCGGCTTGGACAAGCGAGAAGATCTGTTCCGTTGTGTCCGCATCGAGAGATAGCAGATGTTTCTGAAAAGAACTTAGCGAATTGTATGTATAGTTAAAGATCTCTGACAGCCCCCCATAGCAGGAATGAGTTCAGTTTGAAGAAATAGTATTAACACTACTCAATAGTATTTTTGTTCTCTAGCAAATAATCACCCCGGCGGCGATGACGAACCAAGTACAGAGTCGAAGAATAAGGATTCAGATAGTACTTCGATTCCAGATATCGTTCAAAGCCACCGGTCCTTACCGCTTATTGTCTCGCAAGGGTCACAATGACGAGCTACTCTGCAGCACTCTGGGGATACTCTGAGTGTCATCCCGCTCCACAACTACGCTGTTGATGCTGGCATGCGCGCCATGGTGGCAATTGCTGTAGTCTTAAGAGGCTTATAAGCGGGAAGATCAATACGAGAACATCGATTACACTCAAAAGTCCTCGGTGCGAACAATTCGTCTAGCTCCCCCGGCCGACGAATTTTATAAACCATGTTGCAGTGAACACCCCTGTTGGCATATTAATACCCGGTATGCTGCTAAATACAGCATACATGGGACTAGGTCTGCCTCCTTTTCAACAACCTGCTAAACCTACTATTACTACTTTCTCATTTATCAGTCTTCTAAAAAGGCTTTTCCTACGGGGCTGGGAACCTTACGGTAAGTCAAAAATAACTCCCCCAGTCTCGGTTGCAGTCACGGCTTAAATAATACTCATTTCCTATTACATCCTGTATCACCTGCGCGTGAGATGGGTAAAAAGTCACCCCTATTTTTGCCGTAAAAAAGTTTAATGAAAGAAGGTATTATCTGAGCAGAAGGCTTGATCCCCTTTCAGTTAATTCTTGATCTGAGAATCTCAGCCGTCCAAGTAAGTTATCGAATAATTATGTGTCGTCGAGCTATTTCTCTTGACACTCGGTGGTATCCCCGCGAAACGCTACTAACTATTAGTTCACAGCCTCTCGTACTATTCGAACCAATAGTATAATAAGAAGCTTACCTCCAGGTATCAACGCTGCAGCATACATTACCAAGTTAATCGGCCTCAAATCTCCATCTCGATCGTCCTCATCCTCCCTCAGCAACTTACCTCTCCACATATTCAACACAGTCTCAACACCTTCCATCAAAGGCTCCAGCCCTTCCTCGAAGCACTTGATCCCCAAACAAGCGCCGAACTCGCGGAACGCAAGACGATGCAGACGACTCGCGGCCGTCAGGGGCTCAACGGCAGCTACCATGAATCTATCTCGCGCAATCCCCAGCGCCTGAACACTCAACTTGTGAGACCATGTCGCATCACGATCGAGACTGGCTAGCCACAACCCCATGCCTAGATCGAGGGGGTCGCCCGAAAGGGATAGATCCCCGTTCTCCATGATGCGAGCATACTGCTCGATCTCAGAACCCAATACGCCCTCTCCAGTGTCAAGTCGTTGCGCAGTAGCTCTCAACCTGCGGTATACGACGAATCCCGTCAGATCATCCAAGTGTCCCTTGCTACCCACAAGGACACGACGCATATCACTCGAGATCTTCCACACCATCGATTCCCTTCCATGCCGCTCGACGATGAAGCGCGGGTGTATCGCCTGCGCCAGCTGCACGGCAAGGGTATTCCAGCGCGCTTCCTGTGTCGCTTCCGCCAGGACATCAAGCGCATACATCCAGAGCGTCAGGTAATGGTGATACATCCCATCGCCGTCAGGGCCACTCGCATCAAGTTTACCAATGCGCAGACCGCCACGAAGCGGTGCGTCGTCTGTGGCGCCGGGTAGACGTGCGGCAGACCCGCGCTCGCGGCCCAGCACTTCGTGGACTGTAGTTGCGAGCTGGCGCGCGAGGTGCAGGTACGCCGAGACGTGATTGCTGTCTTCTTTGGACAGAGTAATGAAGTTCACGACACCGAAGGCGTCGGTCCATAAATATCGGCCGCGATGACCGCCTGCGTTGCCGGGCTTCCACGTCGTATCTGGCTGTGCGGTCACGTCATAGGGTCCGTAGGTTTTCTGCATCGCGGTTTTGAAGAGGGTGAGTTTATTGCTCATTCTCGCAGAGTTTGGAGGTTGACGAGGTACAAGTATTGACGAAGAATGGAAGGAATGTCGAGTTGAAAGTGATTGTGCCAGTGGAAGCGCACGATGGATGTTGCGTAATGCGACCCTCAGTACGGACATTAGTCTGCGCAAGGGTGTCTACACATTTATGATTCCCTCAAGAATTATTGAGATCACATATCTGGCACAAAACAGAGTCCAGTTCTAGTAGGCTTATTGAACTAGATATCTTAAACACGGGTCTCAACAATCGAAATTAGCGTTTGGGGTATGATGAGATTGGAGAAATCATGTGAGTGACGCAACGATTACGTAGGATAAGTAAGATCATGAATATAGTTCACAGTAAGATAGTCTCACCACTTTTGAACTAAGTAGGGGTTTCTTGTATTTTATTTTCAAACATTGCATAAAATTGAGCAATATCACTAGTGGTCAAGTGCTAATATTATGTACAGGATAGAAATTTAAGAAATCTCCATAAGGGATATTAGAATTGCTACAAATCATTACTTAAAAGGCAAATCTTTTGACAGCAAATAGACCATTATTATTACTTTGCACGTGTAAGAAACATAAGTTTCATACATATTAATCTTTCGTCGCACGAGTGGTTTTCCATAAAATACAATGTCTATGCAAAGCAAAACTTGTTCATTGCTTCCCCAAGTGTAAAACAGATACTCTTTATCAGTAATACATCGCTATTGAATTGAAAAGCTGGATAACTATAATAGAACATAGTTAAAATCAACTCGCTGACTAGCTAAAAGGGGTTGTACTCAATGTGTTCCTATAGGAAAGTTTTCTCTCCAGAGTCCTAATGTTCGGAATACTTTCCATATGTCATAGTAAGAGGGGGGTCCAATCTTTTTGCCTACCGTATCCTATTTCACCGGCCTTACTTCAGTTTCTCCCTATCTTTGAGCTACTTTATCCAAGGACTCAAGCCAATACTCAGCTCCCTTCAAACGAGGACGCAAGTGCTCCGTCTCAGTGCCGATGATACGTCGCTCTATTTCAAGCTCTTTGACGGCATAAGATATCGCAAGCGTCATACTACCCGAACAAAAAATGCTCCATTCCGAGCAATACCGGTACCTAAATTCATCAGCCGGGAAGTTTCATAGACAAATACTTAAATTTCATAGATAGCACATACGCTCTACAAAGATCCCGGCCTTCCAGCCCTTGGTTCTCTAGGAGCTCGGCAAGGCTTTGTGCCCGCTGTAGTTTTTCGACCGAATCATAGTCACGTTTAATATTTGATATTCCTTCTGATGATTGTATTAGTGATTGAAGACGGCTTTCAGTTTCGTGTTCAATTCTCTCCCTCAGGTCAAACATGCGCTCTCTCGCAGGTTCGTTGCGGTTCGACAAGTCCATGCAGACTTCACAGAAGCACACAAACTTATAACGACTGAATAATAGCGCGTCTCTTCGTATTTCAATAGGCGCACATAGAGTTTCAAGATAAGAAATGGTTATCTCTTCGCCGGCACTTATATCCCGGATCGCATGGACAGTGAGGCGTCGGATCGTAAGGTTGTAATGGTCGTGAGCGTTAGGGGTGCATGCATGATTTATACGGCTGTAAAGCGGGAGGATGCAAAAGCCATATTGACCTATATCCGTCGCGCTAGTGAGGAAGATGGCATATCGCTTCACGGTCGACTTTGCGAAATCTTGGAGTTTCTTTCCTTTCAATATGTTCCCGTTGGAGTCAGTGGTTCCTTTATCTTTGTACCATCCACGAATATCCTGACGTAATTCCTTTGTGTCGTGCGCCTTGTCGCAGGGGAGTTGATCTAGGTCCCGAAGCTCAGCTGCAGATGCGTTCTGCAGTGCAGAGCAGAATGCGGAGAGGCGCCGGTCGGGGTTTTTTGAGGACCATTCAGATATGGAGAGGAATGGGGTCTCGGATATGATCCTCGTTCCCCGAGATATATCGCAGGTTGCATACAGGCCGTTGCCCCTGGAACTTGTCGGTCGGATTTCTACCAGAGGAGAAGTCTCACCTGCTCCCAGTTAGTAATTATTTTCTGCCGCCTGTTTACTTGCGAGATGAGAATTGTGAGACTGTATGTGATGCTAAGTTCGATAGGCCCTCACCAAGGTGAACAGAAGGCATTTCGTAGGGTGTCTCGCTGGATTCTTGTGCAGACATGTTGATGGCTGACGCTGAATCTATGCACAATAAGCGATAATGGTTTCTCGTGTTAGATCAATTTAAAACGGCAGAAAATAATGAATCAAGTGTTGCTACCGGGGATACAAATATAATCAATTGCTAATGTTTATGACAAGGTCGAAGGACACGTGCAGAGACAAGCTCTGTCTTCTGTCTTCTGTCTTCTGCCCATTTGCCCTTCTAACTATCGAAGGCAGTATGAGGCAGTCGCGAACGGCTCAGGTGCCGAATTTAGCTACAGGATAGGCAACTTCCTTCAGGATAAACTCAATATCTCTAACCTTTGCTAGATAAACACAATTTAGGAGGTCACACCTCTTACACTGGCCACCACAGATTACAAGCCAGCTATACGGCCACTGCCTAACTCTGCCGTGGCAGCCATGAACCTCCACCCCAACTCTGCTTCTAGTTTTATCCCGGCCTTCATATTTCAAGAGTTGAAACGGGGTGGGTTTATATGCTGGTATTAGTACACAAGATTAGTTATAATCCCCCGAGTGATAGCCGTTGCCATCAGGAGGCAGAAACCCTAGGCCTGAAACCCCCGAAAGAAGGGCAGGCGCATACAAGTCCCAACAGAAACCTTCCCACTAGTCCCCCTCGAGAACCGGAGGAACCCCTGCAACAAGTCCAAGGATAAAAGAACGCACAAGACACGGTAGACTTAAAAGGAGTAGACGCCGAATCATTACTTATCACGCCCTTGAGGCGAGAATAATAATGTATCTAGAATTACGCAGTGGGCAGCTCGCTATGTTTTATGCCCTTCAAAAGGCTTGAGTCTTTGCGACGCAGTGTTTCCACATGATGAGTTCATTAATTAATGAATAAAGGTTAAAATATAAGCAAACACTCCTTACTCAATAAATGGCAATCAAGATGATATTTTATTAAATAAAGTGATCTAAATCATTTCATTTAATAAGTTTAGAAGTTACCTGCGTTATTACAACATTCCCACTGCAGCAGTGCTATTTATTAAACAAGATATCCACACTTTAGAGCTCCCTAACTTTCATCACTGGTTACTAACCTCATCCAGCAAACTTCAATCGAGTTAATTGACTAATACCAACACACTCCAAATCCAATTTTACAGTTATACTTACAGCATGATGAAAGACCAAGAAAACTAAAAGGTAAAAGATCAGATCGTCAAAAAATTCGACGTCCAAAAAAAGTAACATGGTATTATAGTCCAGACTACCAATTACTCATAGCGCAATGAGACCAAAATCTCGTTCATTTCACCCATTCGAGCTTTTGTGCTGTGACCCAGCTTCAACATCCCAGAGTAATCAATAAGTCAATCGAAATCAACCTTAAAAAAAAAGCAAAATCGCCAGTTTTCCCTCATGATAGATAAGCTCAATTCATTTATTACCATTCAATAGGATCCTTGATCTCTTCTCCCCGATTCGTCCTAGGCACCTTGGCAGCCTTGATAGGGAGCTTACCCCCTTTCCTGCGCAGATACGCAGTCCCGTCAACCCAGGGTGTGTTCTGCGAGACTTTTCTCTCGTGCTCAGCAATCTTCTCTTCAAGCTGCAGGGTAAGCCCGATATCATCAAGACCATTAACAAGGCAATGCTTCCTGAATTCCTCGACGTCGAATTTGCATATCGTGTTGCCGGCCTCGTCGCGGATCTCCTGGTTCGGCAGGTCGACCTCTATCTCCTTGCCAGCTTTGGCTTGGGCTGCGATCTTGTCCAGATCGGCGGGGATGGTGATGGCGATGGGCAGCATGCCGTTCTTGAAGGTGTTATTGAAGAAGATGTCGGCGAACGACGGGGCGATGATGCATCGGATGCCGAAATCTAGCAGAGACCAAGGCGCGTGTTCACGAGAACTTCCGCAGCCGAAGTTGGGACCGGTGACCACGAGTGACTTGGCTTGGGTGTATGGCTTTTGGTTGAGGACGAATTCGGGGTTGGGCGAGCCGTCGTCATTATACCTCCAAGCGTTGAAGAGGGCTGAGCCAAGCCCTGTGCGCTTGATAGTTTTGAGGAATTGTTTGGGGATGATGGCGTCGGTGTCGACATTGGTACGATCCATCGGTGCGGCGATGCCCTTGTGCACGGTGAATTTGGGTAGACCCTGTGAGCCAATGGCTTCGGTGACCAGATCCTCGGCAGTCGCCGAGCCGTTTTGTGGCTGGTCGCCTAATTTATCTTCGGCAACCACGTCACCATTCTCGAGACTCTCGTCGACGATTGGTTTACTTGTTGCTGAAGGCGCCTTGAATGCCTCAACATGTGGGCTTGCCGAATAGTTTGTTAATTTCCGGACATCAGCCAGTTTCCCGACAATACCGGCGGCGGCAGCCATCACGGGAGACATGAGATGAGTTCGACTCAAAGCGCCTTGCCTTCCCTCGAAATTTCGGTTGCTTGTGCTTGCACACCTTTCTCTGGGTGCAAGGATATCGGGGTTCATGCCGAGACACATACTGCAACCCGCTTCTCTCCATTCGAAGCCAGCGTCGAGGAATATCTTGTCAAGACCCTCCGCCTCTGCCAGCTCCTTGATTATACCGGAGCCGGGAACGACCATGGCTCGCTTGACGTTCGCTGCCACCTTCTTCCCCTTGACTACCTCGGCAGCAGCCCGGAGATCTTCGATTCGCGAGTTGGTGCAGGATCCGATGAATACCTTGTCGATGGGAATATCCTCCATGCGAGTCCCTGCCGTCAGACCCATGTACTCAAGCATTCTCCGACCACTCTGCTTCTTGTGTTCTCCAGTGAAAGTTTCCGGGTCTGGAACGACTCCTGTAATGGGGACAACATCCTCGGGGCTGGTACCCCAGGTAACGGTCGGGATAATATCCTTGGCATCGATTTGGACATCGATATCGTACTTGGCACCGGGGTCAGACTGGAGGCTCTTCCAGTACGATATGGCGCGTTCCCACTCGGGCGAATCCGGAGGAGGGGCGAGAGGCTTTCCCCTGAGATATTCGAAGGTGATTTCGTCGGGTGCAACCATGCCGGCCCTGGCACCGCCCTCGATGGACATGTTGCAGATGGACATGCGGGCTTCCATACTGAGGCTGCGGATAACAGAACCGCAGAATTCGATGACACAGCCGGTACCGCCCGCAGTACCGATCAGGCCAATAGCATGGAGAACGACGTCCTTTGAGCTCACACCAGCAGCAAGCTCGCCGTCAACTTGTATCCTCATGTTCTTACTCCTCTTGGTGATGAGACACTGGGTGGCCAGAACGTGCTCGACCTCGCTGGTACCGATACCGGTGGCAAAGCAGCCGAAGGCACCGTGGGTCGACGTGTGGCTGTCACCGCACACCAGAGTGGTGCCGGGTAGGGTGAAGCCCTGCTCGGGCCCGATGACATGAACGATGCCCTGGCGTCGGTCGCCCAGGCCGAAATACGTAATGCCGAAATCCTTGACATTCTCCTCGAGGGTCAGGCACTGCAGGCGCGAATCGTCCTCGTCAACGAAGGTGGCGATGTCCTTGATGCCTTTTCGGGACTTGGTGGGGACGTTCTGTAGCGACTCAATCAGCATCAATGTCCGGTCACCATCGGCATCAGGCATCCGGCATCCATCTGCCAAATGTGATGATGGCGACGTGCATGTAAATGGCAAACATCAGAAACAAGGGTAACATGACTGACGTACGTGATCGGTGGTAGCGAGAGTGCAGTCCGTCCTTCTTACACTGCGGCCGGCATTCTTCAGGCCTTCAAAGGCTTGCTGGATATGGCGTGTTAGCTTGATGTGCCGCTGCGAAACAACGGAGAGCAGTATTATGATCAACATACCGGTGAGGTGACTTCGTGGACCAAGTGACGGTCTGTTGTAGGCACACGTCAGTCGAACGGGCTCGTCTTGTGTTCACAATTAGAACTGTTATCTTTACGTACCAATGTAGAGGAGGACGGTGCCGTCAAGCTTCTCGTCGACGATGTGAGAAGCAAGAACCTTGTCATACAAGGTCTGGGGAGATTGTTCTGCGATGGGCATCTTGAACTGTGATTATACTAGTAGTAGTGGTAATAGTGGTAATAGTGGTAGAAGCAGTTGTTGATGTTAAAACCCGCCGGTAGGGTTTTATAATTCCTCCCACCAGAGCTCTGATGTCACGAAGGGATCAAAATGGAACGTGAGACGAAATGGAAAGGGATGAGGTAAAACAAAAGCAAACAAAAATGCTATTCGATTGGTAGATGTGGTAGATGTGGTAGATGTGCGAGTGCATAACCACAGAGGAGGGAAAGCTCCGATATATGTACAAGTTGTCTCTCCGAAGCACCGGTCACGAAAAGAGATGAAGCTTCAGCGATGAGGGCCGATCAGTAAGATTCTCGATGGCGAATCTCTGTTAGTGTGTTTTACTGTATTTTAGGATGCTTCCTCACTATATTCCAGGCCCTCCGTTCACTGTCGTAGGTCTTCAGACAACCTTAGAAGAGCGAAACAAAGGGCCGAAAATCGGAGATGGCAAAAGCGTCTCCGGTCGCGGGATCCGAATGTTAGAATTCGAGATTTTGGGGATTTGAATTCGACGGCGTTGGATTGGTTGGACTGGGCTGCAATTGGCTACGAATTGGGGAAGCTGGTGTAGAAGCGTCGGCAGTGGGGAGAGGCAACGGGGGCTTCCCTTGTCGTGCTCTAGGTAAGTAGGTACTTGGAGCATAGAGACCTGCCGAATGGTGTAAGCCAGCTAACTGCTTAGGCAGGTTAGTTTGGTGTATTTTAGTAATAGCGCTACAGTGAGTTTGGGTACCTTAGGCTAGGTACTTATTTCCGTAATGACATGTATTGACAGGTAGTGAAGGGTGATGTCGAGCTCCCGAAGCCATCCATGGATAATTTATAGATGCTTTAAATTAACTTGCTTTCATTTTATCAACAACTTGTCGCCATGTTTTCAGAAGTATTTGTAAAGTTAAGACAGTGTAACCTAGATACTCCATCGAGTACATGCAAGCAAACCCCATCATTCCCCCACTTGTTTGTACAACACTCAAGCCCTATGGCAAAGCACGTGAGGGGTCTCTGCTGCCCGTCACCGTCACCGTAACCCATCATATCTGCCAGCAGCACCGGTGATCATAACCAGCATAAACCCAGCATCGGCCAATAACAGAACGGACAGACACTGCCGGCAAACGATACCAATAAAGAAGAAAGGAACCGAAAAGAAAAGAAAGGGACTTTAAGAGTAAAAGAGAGAAAAAAAGGCATCTCTTTACTCAGATCTTATCCATCCTTACTCAGTACTACTTGGGCAGACTTACAGTATCAAAAGATAAACCCTCGAGCCCACCGACTTCTCTCCGATCTTCCCGCCCATACTTCATTTGCTTCTTCCGTTCTCTGCAGCGGCAATCGGAGCCCATTAAGCCCCCACCCCGTGTACATCCCATCTTGTCTGTGCTACCGAATACTGCAGCAGACTTAGTACATTTCACACTAAGCTAGTAGCGTCCTAATGCCTGGGCAGTACTGGGTAGATAGACGATGATGATATCTTGGCACCCCAGAGTTATCGCATACCTTACCTACGCAAGTTGGGGTTGCATGCCGCCATTCTGCGAAGACGTGCCAACAACGACAGAGAAGGTCCTTGTTCCCGGGGAGAATAGTACCAGGCTCTAAGCGATCTCCAAGGCCAATACTAGCCTGCCGATATATGCATACATGTAACATAAGAATCCACAAGACAATTCTCCTCAAGAAAACGTGCAAGCGACATCGGCCAAGGCTCTGCTTCCCCAGCTCTCTCTACAAGTGTACGGTACCACCTGAAAAAGCGGTTATCGAATGATGCCTATCTAGGTTACATTGGCTCTGGGCTTTTCCCCGTGCTCCGCCGACCAATTAAACCCACAACATTCCCGGTCTAGGACTCGCTTCTCCCGAGGTCAAAGTCTATCTGGAAGTAAACACGTGTGGGGGTCGCTACTAGCCTACCGAGAGATGGCGGTGGGCTTCTTCCAATGGAATGAAGGGGTGGCGACCTGTACATAGGATAAGGAGATGAAAGTTAACTACAATATGCAGCAAGTGTGCAAGCAGGTCCCTTGATAAGATAGACGCTCTAGCCGACAAACAACTAAGGGCCAGTGTTGCCTCCGATTCTACGGCCGTTGCCGGGCTCGTGGTCGGAGGAAATGCAACGTCCGATTACTACCCGTCCAGAACCCGTCGAGCGATGGCTACTACGGCTACTTCGGGTAAAAGAGACTGGTATACTCCACCCTCATCGTACATGTATATTGTGGTGGAAATGTATCTCAGCCGCGAACCATAGCTTTCCAAACTTGGGAATCCATCAATGAGCTGTTATTTATTCCCCAATCTAGCTACCTGCATGTGAAGATGCTGTCATCTCGCGCCATTGGATACCGGTGCCCCCACGGTACCTAGGCAGTATTAATATTGCCTACGGCTCGTACTGTACCATCTCACTTCCTCGTACGAATGGTGACGATTTGATATGTAGGTACTGGGCAGTAGCGTGTTATGCGCCACCGATATTTCTATCCGCACTTCTTTTTGTGCTGTGCACTCTAATCACGAGGGCGTCCTAGTCTGACAGTATATCTACGTACACGACTGATAATGAGTCAAGTACGACACCAGTGTATACCTACTTACATATACATGTTGATGGTGAACTTAGATGAGGCTCTGCCAACGCGCCTAGACCGCGAACGGACCGTTCCACCTATTATCCAGACGCCATTTTCTAACGAGTATAGCGCACAACTGCCTCACCACCGAATCCTTGAGGATACGGAAAGAAAAACGACGGTTCAACTGCCGAACCAAGCATCTTTCTCAATCGAAACAGTAGCACATCATATGACATATGAGTCCAGTGCGACCTAGCCAACAACGTATCCTAGTACATAGCATCCTCAGCATAACAATCTAGAAGTGAACACGGACAACTCTATTTCCAAAGGCGTCGCTTTCGGACCAGACAATTTCACCCTCAAGTCCTCCGTAAAATCAAGCAAATTGAGGACTTTCGATGTGATTGGCTCGTATAATTATATAATTTAATTCTAGCATCAAACAAGTCGAGTGTCTCATGCAACAGTGTGAAGAAGAGGACGATTATCGGAGCATCTGTTTGACGGGAACAACCTGTTAGACTAGGTTACATGGTAAACGTTGATTGCTAACTAAGGAGACCAGAACCACACCGAGGTGAAGCATTCGCCGGCGTGTCGTTTGACAACCATCGAGAGATTTCAAAGTCAAGGTCCAAGGCCCAGCCCATGCTCCCACATCGAGCGTTCATATGCCGTCCAGTTCGATATCACGGGACAAGCAGGCGATATCATTGCAGTGACAAGGCTCCTAAGCTCTTAAAAAAAAGCACTTCTTGAAATATCGTCATTACAAAGCTTAGTACGCCGCAACACGATGGAAGCACGAATAGAGATTATTTCACACAAAGAAGGTATTTCCCATACGAGAAAATCGAGTAAAATCGAGTGAAATAAAAGTTAAATTAGGTTAAATATTAATTAATATAAAAAAAATATAAAAAAAAACCAGAGTATCAATAGTAAATAACCCGAGAAAATAAGAGAGAAACAAAAGTGAACAAAGAAGAGAATACAAGCACCCACATAAATAAATAATGAACGGATATGTTGATATTACTACTTGGTAAATATATACAGCCGGAGTATTAAGTACCTATTAAACAAGTAAGTGAACTACCATGACACCTCTTCGTATGCCGCCTTTTTGCTTACTAACTGTCTTCATTCTATTCAGTCAGTCCCTTTCGCCCTTGACTGACACAGACACTAGTGCCCGGCGTCAGTATCACTGAAATCCCAACTCCAAAACCCAGCCCAACCATTTCCACTCTCAAACCCATCTGTAAAACCTGTTCCCTCCTTCCACAACCTCGGGATCCCGGGATTCCACCAAAATAAAAGAAACAGCCCCGAGCAACATATGTAGATAAAGACACGTGCGAACCAAGCTCATAGACGCACTTCCGTGTTCCATTCATACAACCCCAATACATCCTTCCAACCCAAAACACTCTTTCTACTCTAAGCCTTCAAACCAGTCTCAAGAAAACCCAAACCCCCACTCGAAAAGCAAAAACAAGTCCCAGCGCACCAGCACCACAGAACACGGCCGCAGAAGCGAAGACACTGACATCCTCAAGCGTGCTCTCGCGCCTGCGCCGCCGTCTCCAGAGCTCACTGCTCTGATCGAACACGGGGCGGACCATAACCCACCACGCGGACGCAAGTCCGAGCAGGACCATGGAGGCTGTGACGAGAAGCGAGGGGAATATAGCGATAGAGGCAGGTTTCGATTTCGTGTTCTCATTTCTTTCTACGTAATTCCCTTTCCGTGGGTGCTTTCCCGTGTGTGTATTTCCCTCCCTCACACAGACTAAGCTTCGGCGTCGTATGCAGTGTAGATGCAAATTTGTTTGCAACTGCGGTGAAGTTGTCGACGAGTCCAGAGAACTAGTCCTAGCAAGAGGAAAACCAGTGTTTATACCGGCGCCGTCTCCACCACCGTTCGGCGCGGGAGTTTGACTTTTCGCGCCGCGGGGCGTGGTGATGTCCTGTATGCGTGGGCTGGGTGTGCGACTGGACGTTTGGCCTCGTGTCGTGACGACTTCCTTGGCCCGAGACCTGCGCATGGCGATGCGAGCGGCCTCTTGAATCATGGCCTCTCTGTGCTCGCCAGGAGGCTCCTGACACTGATGGGCGAGTTTGAGCATCCTTGTCTGTTTGGGGGACGGGAGATTGATAGCGTCGGTATCGGGTTCCTTGCCTTGTGTGTTCTGTTTCCTGTTGACTACGTGTTGATGCTTCGGTGGCCGGTCGGCGACGATCAACTCTGGCTTTTCCGGGGCACATTTCATGGGTACATTCGTCAGGTTCTCGTAAGAACGGTGTGCCCGGAGGCATTTGCCGGGAATTACTGTGTCCACCCCTGCTATCGCATTGTCGGTTGATACAGTATCGGTCTCTGGAGTCTCGCGGGCGAGCACGAAACTCTGCAAGTCGCTCTGTGGCGTAGTGGGACGGGAAGACGTCGTCGTGCTCCATTCCTGTTTCTGTTTGTCGCTGTGGGAGCCCCAAGTTTCCGGGGTTCCGCTGCTGTTGACGGTCCTGGCCTTTCCGTCTCCCCAATACTCCGTGCGCGACAGTACTCCGTCGAACGGGAGGTGGAGATCGCGATCGCGACCGTAGCCAGTAATGATGATGGTGGGTGTGGACACAGATTCTCCTTGGTCTTTTTCGTAACATTTGTTCATTCCGATGCCAAGGTGGCGATCTGGAATCTCTTCTCTTAACCTCACTTCGGAACTGGACTGGTAATGTATCTTGTTCGATTCTGTCGTATTCTTGGGGAGGAGACCTATATCGATATGGTTCGGTGTACAACTGGTAGCTGGGGATTCTAGTGATGTTACTTGGTCTGGTATGGCTTTCGCTTGGAACGAAGACTTTCGAATGGGGATTGGTCTTCGATGCATGGATGAAGGCTTCGTGCTCTCTTTCTGTTTCAACGGGGATGAGATCACTATAGCTTCTTTGGTGTCTGAGATGACGGGCGGGAGGCTGAGTTGGGGGTTTGGACAATCCGAAAGGCTTGTTGTTATTTTGAGAGCCGATTTGATCTGAGCCTCGCTACGGCTGCGCTGCACCGGCCATGTTGGTATCTCTGGACACGGGTCTCCCTTCATGGGAGTCAGGAATCTCTCCGTCGTCGCCATTCGCCCTACATAGGGCGGTAGGTGGAGATAAGGGTCCGGAATGGATAGATCTGGGAAGTGATTCTTGAATTCCTGCCGTGACGGCAGTTTTGGAAGGGGCGGAGGGCGTTCGATGAAAGCGGACACGAGGCTTTCCTCTGTCTTCCTCGCCGAAGTATGGATCATTGGGATATTTGGCCGTTTGGCCGATTTCCCCGGATCTGACATCCTCCGGCGACGCCTCCATAAAAAAAGGTGTTCATCTTTCTGTTCTTGGGATGGTGAATCGCTCGTATCAGAGAACACAGGGGCATAAGCAATCTTTTTTGCCTTTATAGACATATCTGGACGCTGCATATTGGGTAGGGTTTTATGAATAATTGTGTCTGTCGACTGGTTGTTACGACGATCACGCTTCAAAGGCTCGGTCTTCTCGGAATTGCCAGAGAGTTCAACAAGCTTCGGTTGATCTATAGTAGATCCTCGGCGGGATCTTGGTGGATGTGAAAAATTGCGCACGGAAACGGTGGCGACGACGGCGTCCTCGTCAGAACCTGCATTAAACGGTTAGCGAAGGGCACGAACTGAAGACAATACTCAGACTCACTGCCGCCAGCATTGACACTCCTCAATGACTGTGGAATCGGACTTAGGACTGGCTCGGCAGCTGAGGACCAACGCCGCTTGGTCTGGCTCCAGGTTGGAAAGTCTTTTTGCGAGTGACGCAGTTCCCTTTTAGCATGTTCCATCTTCTGGAGTTTCGACCGTCCCTTTTGCAATAAAATCCTCTCCCTCTCTGCTCCTTCCTCTAATCTAGCCTGCTCGTAGGCCAACTTGGCAGATTTCTGCCTCCGTGACAATTCGTCCATCCGATACTTGGTAGCAGGTGAAGTAGCTTCTGAGCTCACAGTACTTGTGGGTGTAAGCACTGCGAACTCACCCGAATAGGGGTCGGCACCTTGGACGCCCAGCCAGTCTCCGCTTTCCTTGAGGCTCCGACGGTGTTGTCGCCTGTCCTCCTTGGTCTTGAGCACAGCACGAAGCTCATCTGTAGTTCTAGGTTGTGGCTTGTTATGCTGCGTCTGCGGCGGAATCTTGATGACTGGCGGCTCTAGTGGCTTTGATGCCTGAGCAAGATGGAAACTGGATGTCCGTCGATGAGCCTGAGGGTACCGACCTAGGTCGTCCACCAATCGAGGGCGTCCTCGTTGTATGCTCCAGCTACGACCCCTATGATGCTGACTTCTGGAATTCGCTCCGGCAGCCACAGGCCAGAGAGGCCGCTCATGGGCCAAATTCCATTCTGTCAGATCGTTGGGGTTCATGCCCAGATCGATGTAGGCAGAGTCGCTATTGTTGGTCATGTCATGGCTGCGGAGTGTGCCACCCCTTTCCTCGCGATGGCTCGGAAGAATCTTACTAAAGAAACCAGAAATTGAGGTTTGCCTCTTGCCTGGTGGCTGGCCATTGCGGGCCGCTGTGTTTTTGAACATATTCGTGTCCGCAACAAAACAAAGCCTATAAGTGTAGAAGCAGATAAATAACGGGACGGAGTAGGACGGGCGGATAGGGCAGCCGAGGGGCTACATGATGTTGCGGGAGAAACCAAAATACTAAGGCACAGATAAACTCTGTCTCTGTGCGCGCACTTGGATTGGTGGAAAGGATTTCCTGTAACCACGAGTCTCTCTACCTTGGAAAGCATGATGCGCTCGTGGAGTGAACATGATGTAAAAGCAACAACTACCAAGTATAGAAATGAGCTGAATGGAGTGTCATAAGCATGGCCGGACACGAGCACTGCGGAAGGTATAACGGCGGTCATTGACGGGCGGGGTATGTAAGGTATGTAAGGTATGTAAGGTAGAGACCAGTTGTTCGAGAGATTGTAAGAGGAAAAGTATGTCGTTGTATTAGAGTGAGTGGATGGTTCAGGATGGTTCAGGACGGTTCAGGCTGCCACTGAAGTCTTCCGTTCCGTCTCAGCCACAACCGTTATAGCTCCTTCCTACATACTAATAAAGCGATGATCATTTGCGCCCCGATAGAGAGCGCTATACTTCTAGAGTAGCACCTGCCTACAGGTAGTATGGCAGTACTTACATACATATGTAGGTACCTACCTGGTAATCATCCACAGCCGGATAGCCACCATCATCAGCACGTGAACAAAGCAGCAAATGCAAAGCATAAGCAAAGTAAGAGGTAAAAAGGGGGCTTAAAGTTCCGGATCCCACCGTCATTACTTATTGATATATGTACGCCACCATACTATCCAGGTCCAGGTAGACGCTCGACATGAACCCTACCTACCTACCAGCTATCCGGACATGGAGCAAGCATTGTAACAAATGCCATCCCAAGCCCATAAAACAATATAATCAGCTAATTACAGTGAAAACTCCTGACCCATGAACCGTAGAGAAACGCCCAGGAATGCAAATGCTCTTCTGTTGTGACAAGGCGGCCGGTCGTCATCCGGTACACTGACAATGCGACCTGCCCCATAAATACATCCTCGCCAACTAGCCTATTGAAACATGGAAGGGTATCTCTCATACGAGCCCTGCCGTCGACCCCAGGAATTAGAAGTAGCAGGGTTGAGAGACGTGCCTGGACCCATGCTTTTCCTCGAGTTCTTTATCGGTGTAGAGCTCCGGTCTCTCTGAAGCGACTGGTACTGTTCCAGTTTGGCCATCTCCCCATTGTTGCGCGGGGACCTGAATTCGAGGTCTCCGAGGCTCGGGGCCTTCTTCAGGGGTGATTTGGGATGATTCATCACTCCCATGTACCCTCCACCGCCTGCACCTGTACCAGTAGAGGCATAGGTCACTGGCTGACTTGTGCCTTCTCTCAGGGGAGTGGGACCCGGTGTGCTCCGTCGTACTGGGTTGGCCGAGGCCATCCGGCTTCGAATTTCACCACCAAATGGAGCTGCGTGTCTTGAAGCAGCAGTTGGTGTGAATATTGACGAAGTCGGAAAGGGGTTAATGTGGCTTGAGCCGATACTGTCGGGGTCGACATGTTTTGTATAGTTGGGATTGGGGCGAGTCTTGAAGCCTCTGCGAAGCTGTACGGTCGGTGTACCAACTTCAACAAACTCGGTGTCGTTGCCGAAGTCGTCTCTGGAAAATTGGGTTCCTGCGTCCCTGACAGTTGGGTACATGAGAGGATGAACAAGCTTGGTGTCATATTCGTGCATGACTTCTTTCTGGATGACGGAAGAATCCTTGTTCTGTTGGGAGAACCTTGACTCGAACAGTAAAAGTTGAAGGGATAGGATGACTTGGAGCACGAGGCAGTTGAAAACGGTGACGCTCGGGCGCGCGTCGAGCGGTGCCAGGGGTAGGAACATCATGTAAACGAGAATGTGGCCGGGGCCGAAGAGACAGAAGAGACTCAGGGAGATGGGTAGAGGATCCCACACGGATATTTCCCAGACATCACGAGTACTATCGGGATGGGCGCGCGACTCGGCGCTTTCGGAGCTCATGACGTCGGCCAGCAAGCGGAGCGGAGAGGACGAAACGGGCGACGACTGGACACGTACGCGGCGGGCAGAGGGAGTCTTGGGCTTCTTCTCGACATCAGCCTCGAAGAGTCGATATTTCCGAGTTCGGTAGACGGTGTAGTAGGCGTTGACGGCGGAGAAGCCGATCAAAAACCATACGACCGCGCCAACCTAGATGCTTGTTAGAGGTGTGCAATATTCGCTTCCATTCCCACTTACCAGATAAGCAATCCACCCCGAGGAGCTCGACCCATCCTCGAACACAGGATCCACGACGCGAGCGCCACCACTATTAGCACGCGCGATCAGGAAAGCGAAGTTCATTGCCAGACCAAGCTGTGTGCCGACCGTCTTGGAGCTCCAGTCATGCGTCTCGATCTCCTCGGAAAGCCACAGCAGGAAATCCATAGGATTCAGCATGGCCTTGACGCGTTCCATCAACGGCCGCCTTCGCACGAGCCGCGGCATCTCGTCTTTATTGCCTTTCTTATCCGATGACAACAACGGGGACGTGTAGCGACATGCGATGATTTGCTCGCTCACTGCTGCTGGCCGAACAGACGGACAGCTCGTGAAATCGCGTCCCAGCTACCTACCTATGCGCCTCGTCGTATCGTGTGATGGAAGCGCTTGAGATGCTCTTTGTTGGAGCGCGGTATGTAGTGATGTAGTGGAGGGAGCTTACCTAGGTAGCTGTAAGAAAATATTGCAGGGGTTAATGGTTGCTATGGGTTGGCTCTGGCGCTATCTCTAGGGAACTGACATGTGGCTGCTGGCCGCATACAGTGGATCGATCCATCTTATCCCAGGCACTCATTCTGCCCCGCATACTTCCCGCTGTGTCGTGCTACAGGCGGTCAGATTAGGTAAACACCCAGCCCACCTAGCCCAGCGTCCCTAAACAGGCACCTATCTGACCTACACCGCACACTGAAGCTCACCTGCGCATACCTACCAACCAGTCTGGGCAGTCTAGAATTCCCACGCCGCATTCGGCCAGACAACCTCCCTCACCCAATATTACACCAAAGCCGAAAACAAGGAAGCAAGCAAGTAATCCACCATGGCAGCGTCCCAGGCAGATTACAAGGACCGGCAATTCTTAGCGGTGATAGGGGACGAGGTACGTGTGACCTGCCCCTACACTACCCCTACACTACCCCTACATATACATACTATTCAGCAAGCAAGGAAGGACGCAAGCAGTGCAATGAGTAAATACAACTATATTTTGAAGCCAGCTGGCTAACGAATACTTGTCATCCAGGACTCAGTGACAGGTCTGCTACTGGCCGGCATAGGCGTAAGTCGAAGACGCCCGTTTCGTTTCGTTCTATTCTATTTAGATAGAAGCAAGAACAGAAGCAAAGGCAGATACAAGAACAACGACAACAACAACAAGTCAACAAAACTAACGCATGCCATATATATACACAGCACGTAACGAACCCCCCAGACTCGCAAAAGAACTTCCTAGTAGTCGACAACAAGACAGAGACATCAGCCATCGAGGCCGCCTTTGAGAGCTTCACGACGGAGCGCAAGGACATCGGCATCGTGCTGATCAATCAACATGTCAGTCTCCCTCTTACCCTTACCCGCTTACCCCCATCGTCGCTATCATCACTATTATCACTGTCCCATCGACCGACAAAATACTAATAGGAAGGATACTTAGGTCGCCGACAAGATCAGACACCGGATTGACACCTACACAGCCGCCTTCCCCGCGATCCTTGAGATCCCGAGTAAAGAGCACCCGTACGACCCCGAAAAGGACAGTGTACTGAGGAGAGTGCGGCGATTGTTTGGAGAATAGAGGGTATAGTGCTTGTGCGGGCTTAGTGTCCAAGTCTAGTATGCAATGGTTAAGTGGTTATAGTGGTTAGAAAGAGAGGGTACGGATTCATATCATCGTCAACGAGGTTACTAGATTACTCCATGCTTACCTAATACTAAACGGTGACTGGCCGATGATTGGGATGGGATGGGATGGGATGATTTGTGTTCCGGTTCATGTACCGGGTTGAATCATGTATAATGTCAACATCACAGAATAAGCCTACTAGCACATGATCTACGAAATCTAGAAAGTAGATCACATCAAGAAAGTCAGCCCACGAAGAACATATCCCAAAAGTCGTATGAATGAGGGCCATGACCCCGCTCGTGAAATGAAACTGAAATTAAATCTCTGCATTTAGTATCGAAGCCATTATTAAAACCAATCACCGAGACGCCGAAGCCAAACGAGGAAGCAGCGACACCCGAACGAAGCCGTCAGGTCGTTCGTTGCCGCTAGGAAGGAAACTGGTTCTCGATGGATCCATGTCGTGTTATGCCATCCAGCAACCCTCCAACATGGTCTTGATCTTGATCTTAGAAGTGCTAGTCTGCTGCTGTCCATATCGTGCCATGTCCCTCACGTAGATAACCAATCAAACAATCAAACCTATAGCTCGTTACCGGACTCGACAGCATCAGAGGTCTTCTTCGCTCCGAATGTAACGGTGGCCTGAAGGCATGTGATGGGGTTGTCATCAGTGGTGTAGACATCGGCGAAGACATTGTAGGTTCCCTACGGCACGAAGGGTCAGCAAATTCGTCGTTAGAGATGACCAAATCAATAAGAAACCAAAAACTTTGAGGAGTAAGAGGATGGACATACGGGCGGGATCTCCTTGGGGATGTCGACAGACTTGGTGATAGACAGCACGCCCTTCTCAATGGGACACTTAAGATCGACGTTCTCAACCTGCTCGCACAAGTCGGCCGTCGTGGACAGGAGGCGGATCAGGCCGTACTTGACGACAAGCTTGACGTAAGCGCCCTTCTCGATGCGCTCGTAGACAGTGCCCGTGGCGCGGATGACGAGCGGTGTGCCACTATTCCCATCATCATCATCTTCGGTTAGTTAACTGCTTCACTTTCATTTTCACTTCCACACATCTACACTCCATACTCAATGTTCAATGGGGATGGGACATACGCTTCAGGCGGGTTAGGCAGCAGATCGACCTTCTCAATCTTAATAACATCCTTCCCATGATCGCTCTCGCAGAGCTGCAGAGGCGAGTCGCCAGGGACCTTCTCGCCGTCGTTCACGCTGACATCGGAGCTGCCGAACCAGCCACTGCCAGCCGAGACGAGGTTGCCGGCCGACAGAGCAGCGATGCACGCAACGGAGAACAGTCTCATGATTGCGTTCTTATCTTTCTTTATTTCTGTCTTTCTTTATCGGAGATATTTAGATTTGGATTGACAGGAGTTGGGATTCCGAGGGCGGATGGGGGCAGAGTCGTCGGTTCGATGTGGCCGCAGGCAAGAGTCACAAACAGGGAACTCGGTCGATGACGACGGATACCGATGTATGGAGAGAGGAGAGACGATGATAAGGGTATCGAGCTTAAGTACCGGAATGCAAGTAGATAGACGGCACTACCCAGGTACCCTTGCATACACGCTAGATAGCTGAGGGATGGCGATAATGAGGAGGCGGTGGTGGTGTTGGGTCTGGCTGGCTGTGTTGCGATGGTTGGGGGAATTTAGAGAGGCGTGCTTGGCAGACTGGCGTCATGAGACTCATCGAGGGGCGTTTTTGATTGGCTGGAATCCTGGCAAGGCTCCTCAGCGAACCGCTATCAGCTAGATTAGGTAGACTTAGTGGGCCTAGGGACCTGTAGCCTGTACCTAGGTGTACCTAGAGGTATGTACCCAGTACACCTAGGTGTAGGTAGGCGTGCGGACTTCCGATTTATATGCCCGTACTTAAGTACTTAGTAGTTTGCGGTGCGACAGGTAATTACAACTTTTCCGGAATTATGTGTGACTTACAACTACCTAGTAGGAACTGTGTAACTAGGTTTAAACATAATTTTGAAATATTTGGTTCATTATTAAGACTGTTTCATGCTGAACTCGATAATATGATACCTGTGGAATTGAACATGAAATACCTTCACCGTTTAACCATTGTTTCGTTATAAGATTGAAAAGCATTAAACAAGCGAGAACAAACGTCTCATCAAGCGACGGGGTATCAACCAACACTCCTAATAGATAGATGCCGAATCCCGATAGAACATATCCCGTATGGAACAAACACATAAGGTCCGTTTCCAACAATCGTTTTGGCCCAGACCATACCACTCGCGCAGCCGAGTCTCAGATGCGGCGGGCCAAGGTCATTGACGTTATAACCCATTATACAACAACAACAACAACTGATATATCGTTGGGCATCCATACATGCCCGGGTATCATAGATTAGTAGTAGATCTTTTCCTCCCATACTGGTGGACGGACAGTTTCCGTGTCCCATTCGAGCTTGTTCTTGTCCGTGAGCGTGCATCCTTCATCGGTGATGGGGATGACCCTGCCGGTATCGGCAACCTCCTGTTTTGAAATCCCCAGAGCGTCTTCTGGGATCCAAAGCAGTGGCGTTCCACTGCTGACCGAAGGCGGGTAATAAGCATCACGCTCGACCTCGTCAGCGTATACGTTGTAGACGGTAAAGTCATCATGGGGGACCAGCTTTCGCATCGTCTCGTAATCGTTGTACTGCCATGGCTTGAAGAATTTGGCGAATATCCCACCCTTCTTTCCACTAGCTGACTTGGGAGATGATCCGTTGGTGGTGTTCTCGGCAAGAGACGTCTCCTTTTCACCATTGGCGCCATTCTCAGCGGCGCCAATCTTTCCACGGGCCGCCTCTTCCTCGGCGAGAGTTCTTGGAAGATTATACAGAAGTGGGTCTAGAGCGCTGTTGATGCTAAGATGCAACAGAGCAGTGAAGATGAGGTATACAACCATGAGAACAAGCGGGCCAATAGCGACAGATGTTCCGAATAGGCCAATCATGCTCAGCTCCGCAATGTAGATACCAGTGAAAAGTTGCTTCAGAGCCCTGGGGTAGATCAGGCCGCGTGTATCGATTTGAGTGTCCGTAACAAAGAAGATGTTGTACCTCCATGCCAGATAAAAGAGGGAAATACCAATGGTAGAAAATCCCAACATCAAGGGTGCAATGCCTGCATAGGTAATGCCTGAAGAACGGTTAGTACAGGACAAAGCTCTGGAAATAGAAGAAGTAACACTTACTGATCACTGCGATATTAGTGTAAACGGGCAACACACTACCCCACGAGATAGCACTCAGGTTGGCCCATTTTGTGTAAAGCGCACGAGGCGTACCAGACAAGAACTTGTAGATCAAAGTGAAGATGACGAAGCCCACAGCCTGTGAGAGCACACTGGAGGCTATACCCAGGCCTTGAACAATGAAGTAAGAGATATAGAAGTTGGATGCTTTTGGCAGATTTTCTGCTAAAAGGCTCGTGACTGACTGAGGATTTTCGAAGATCTGGAGTCCCACAGCTGAGGCGGCAGAGGTCAAAGTAGAGATCAGGAAGACTTGGACGACTTGGAAGGCAAAGTAGGCGTTTTGGGTAAAGAGTTCAACCCGCGACAGGCTCGGCTCTCCAGATAATTTCGCGCATACTGTTTGCGTATTAGTCTTGGAATGCTACATGTAACAGAAACGAAGAAAGAAAAGAGCAGATCGCTCGGCTGGTTACTTACGTCTCATGATGATAGGGACCAGGGACATGAGGACCGACAAGAGAACGGATGGTAGAAGACCTTGGACCAAGCCTAAGACTGTCTGGGGAATCTTGCTAATCCAAGAAAGGAAAAAGATGCCCTCAAGATACTTGACGTTAGATATGACACCCACTACTGCGACGGGAATGGCCCAGAAAATGATCAGAGCGCTGATGAATCCGATGACAGCAAACCTTCGGATGACTCTTTGCCACCATGATATCTTGAGTGCGCTCCAAACAACCTCGCCCGGGGTCACACCAATGTACTTGGGAGTCATTTGCAAAGCTTGGTGATGCGCCAACATCTGTTGCGCCGATTCGGCGTCAGACTGATTGGTGAATTCGATGAAAACACTGTTGATCTTCTTGTATTTTCCGTCGCGGTATTCATCCTGACCTTTCTGTACGGCGGGGACAAGACGCTCAAGTTCGGATCGGCACCAATTGATTGTGTCGACTTTCTTGCCAACCAGTCCCAAGAGGCCGAGACGGTGAGACGGTCGCTTCTTGGTCGGAACCCATCGGGCAGCTAGACTTCCCGACTCGGCGTCAGCAGGAGCAATGGCTCTCTCATCGGCGCCACCTTTCTTCATCCCCTTAATGCGCGCAGCATTGGCCAGCTTAAGTAGTTTTACCTCGGCCTTTTCGAGCTTCATTGCCACCTTATCACGCTCCTTGACCAGGTCGTCGAGTTCTTTGGTGTCTCCAGCAATCCATATGTTCTTGACCGAGTCTCCAAAAACCTTGCGCAGCCTGGCTTTGTCGAGATAGCGGTCCGGCACGGAGATGAAAAGGACTGTACGCGAGGAAATTCGATTGCTGTATATGGGCGACAGGAGGAAGGCCTGGCGTAAATTGATGTAGAGGATGGACTCGCGCACAACCATATACATGACAAAGCCGTAGAAGATCCAGGCTATGAATACGTGAGCATAATAGCGGTTATACTGAGTGTCCTTGTTAACGTTGGCGTAGGAGAGTAAGTTGAGCTGAGATTGGCCTCCTCCGCCCGTGGCGTTGACGGGGAACAAGACAGGCCATGTGATGCAGCACCCGACAAAGCAAATGACAATCAAGACCTTGAGAAAGCGAAGAAACAAGTAGGCATCGAGAGATTGGTGCTGGAGCGGATGGTAGTCGGATAGCTTCCAAAACGCCCCAAACCAATTCAGCAGCCCATTCGGGAGGGATGGCGATCTCTCGCTGCAGAAGCATTTATCATCAGCAAGGCCATCCGAGGGTGATATGGGAACAAAGGGACGAAGCGCTCACTCACCTCTCACGCAAGCTTCCCAGATATGTTCTGGGAGCATAGAAGCGCCTGTGTGTCTTACGCAGAACCAAGAAAATGGAGAAGTAGACACCGGCGGTGAGCGCCACGGGAGCTAGAGTGAGATATAGACCTGGTCGACACAAAAATCATTAGCAATGCTGCAGTATACAGTCGGCGGCCACGACAACATACCTGCGGCAGAGGCGTCGCCGTCGCGCGCCGAGCCCTGCTCGCTCATGATGGCGAGGATTCGACTTGGACAGCTACTAATGAAAGCACGATGGAGGCTCGAGAAGCCAAGGTAACGCAGGTCAGGGAATCTAGGTTCGGGTTAGTATACTAGATAGGTAGGTATATTACATGCTACCTGCTCGAGCTTCGGCAATTGACTGCCCTAGTTGAGCAGATAATGAGGGTTGGGTATACATGGATGGCAGTGATGAGATGTCGGGCGACAACAAGGAGTGCGGAGGTCTTTATGTGACGGGCAAGACAGCAAACTAAGAATGCGCCGAAATGACGAAATGGCGGGATAGAGAAATTACCTACTCCCACACTAGGTATGCATGTAATTGTTTGTTGTATATTGTGTCTCAGATGGTGCTGGGAGCGGCTGCTGGTGCTGGTGCTTGTGATGATGTTGGTGTTGTTCTTCCTTTTTGCTCGTTGACTGGTGAACCTACTTAATGTAAGGGGTTCTCTCTTCTCTCTTCTCTCTTCTCTCTTCTCTCTTCTCTCTTCTCTCTTCTCTCTTCTCTCTTCTCAGATTCCAGTGCAACAGATATGTGGTAGCAGCTGTGTAGCTTCTTACACCGACTGTCGTTGCAGCAGATGATAAAGCAATCACAGGATAGCTCTCTGTTCAAAGTGATGGTGAGAGGTGACGGTGTGATCAATGTCTAGGCCACCGATCTTGTACCAAGGGATGGGCAGACAAAAGATAAAATCCCAGACCCACGTCACACACGTCGCGATGGAAAATCCTGGATTTTCAGCAGCCGCGATCTGGGACTGAACTGGCTGAACTGGGAGCTTGGGTCAGTTAGCGGGTGAGTTAGCGGATGAGTTAGCTGGTGCCAAGAATCGATCTGGTAAGGTATGACGGAACCGTGCACCCACCCCGGTCGACCTGATCAGGTAACATTAGCATTATACTATGTCTAGGGTCGCCGGCGGCAGATGCCCCACCGGTCCTTGTTCTACCCATCCTCCCCTATCAGCAGAATGACGAATACTGTACCTAAGCGTCATGGCAGCGTACCGTATCCGCCAATGTACAACAGCCACCTTGCACCAATCAATAGCTTACCCAGACGGTATCATTATATCTTGGTTTGCTACCACTACAACCCACATGCATTGACTTCTCTCCACGTACATTCAGACAGATATATAAGTGTAGTACAGCATGTCGAGGGCACATTTTCGATGGTCTCGGCTTCTTGGCGCCGGCTCTCTGTAGTCACTGTATAGTGCATGGTGGTGCATACAACACTACACTAGCCTCGGTTTAGCCCGAAAAGAGGGAACCGAATAATTTCGTGGGAGGGAGCTCTAGACCAAGAGTCTGCCAATGACGAAAAGCGAGCAAAGCTAGACTCGATCGTGTGTTACTCTATCTACAAAGCTAATCCGCTGTAATAATGAAGGTACCCCGAAAAGGGGGTGATGTGCTGCCGGGAGAGAGCAGATCTTTCGATAGTGTATACACTTACACGTCCACCAACAATAGTACAGAGCACGATACTACCTAAAGTGTCTACATCGGCTTCTGTCTTGAGACATTGTGAACATCAATCGTTCATCCTTTTTCCGTTCCTCCTTCTGTTTCTTTTCTGCTGCTGTGATCACTTAGCAGTTTATGTACCGACCTATCTGCCAGTAAGTGTTGCACTACGACACCTAAGTACGACACCACAAACCAGAAGTTTAGTGCACTTTAGTAGCTTAGTGCCCATCTAAGTATAGCACTATTTACGGTAGCAACCATTACGACGTCAATGCCAACCCCCGCCAGTACCCCTTCTCCTCCAAGGTCTGTCACATTTGAGCAGCCTCCAGCGTCATTCCCAAACCTTATCCCAATACCAAGTAAAACGGTCGCCTACACAACCTACACAAACAGAACGTGACTATACCGGGCAGAAGGCTGGGGTGCAGCTGATGGCACCCATCAAATTCACATGCCGAAAAGTAAAGCATTTCATATTCGTCTAGTCCTACGATAACTGCTTTACAGTAGCCGTTTCATATTAATTACATGTTCTGCGGCCAGTACTGGGGCAGTACTGGGGTCTTGTAGTCGACCTGCCACCAACGAGCAAATCAGCCTCCTCCAATCAGGCCATTCGATGGATAATGGCATGTTCAGCTCAGGGCTACCCGACTACTAAAGGGCGGTGATATTTTCTGATATGTAGGGTCCAATCTAGATACTGTCGATCGTGGCTAGCTGATCGCGACGCCTATCTTTTCTGGGGCTGAAACGGACGTAATTGACTGAGCAAGTAGTGACGACTTGAGCCACTTGACCTCTACGAACAATATCGTCGGGTTCAGAATGGTTTACGTCGTTATGAACGAAAATGATAGGGCGTATCCAATCCTCCTGGATTGTGAATCGCGTCTTCAACTAACTAATGACAGGCAGTTATGCACAGGTTAAAGGATTCCAGCAAACCAGAACTGCCTGGTGCAATTGACAAGACTGCGTTGACTACACCATTTCACGCATCGCAAGGACGTGAACGGAAAGCTCAATTGATACAAACCTAGAACAATCTTCTGATAGAAGAACTACCCGGAAGCCTGTCCGTTCGCATCGCGCTGCTAACAATATGAAACTTACCGTCTCCGACTGCCTTTGTCCGGGAACCGGGAACGCCAGAGGTTAGCCGGATCCGGAGGGGATTCCAATCCATCCCTATACCTTGGTACTCTCTAACAAAAATGTAAATAGCCCATACTGAATCATAGCGCAGAATTGCAATTTGGCGAAGCTAGTTCGGTACCATAGCTGTTAGATAGTAAGAATGGCGATATACGTCGAAAGCAGCATTGCACTTGTCGATAATGTCTTGCATGGTCTCGCAGTATTTGCAGCTCTGGAATCCCGCCCACAATGGCGAGCGTTAGGATGAGAACGTCTTTGTCCACCAAGATTCAGTACATGAATGTCTCAGTGTCTTTCACAGCATTCCCCTTCCGGAAGGAAGCAGCTTCTCTTATCTCTCTTTGATGGCCGCCGACAATGAATCATAGAAACCTCCCCTGAGCGTTACAGAATTGTCTCCTCACCACTCCAGATCTACTTCAGGTGCCGCACATACACTGATCTCACGTAGTGGGAGTTGCCATCGTCTGTCCGACTGAAGCGCACTTGCAGCTTGAAGAGCACTCACGGCCATCATGGCTACCAGATTCAATCCGTTGGGGAGCCATGGGAACAGATTCGATCCGAATCAGAGCAATGACAATGACGGCAAGGCCATGATGGGGCCCGGATCGGCCAGCGTGCCGCAGGTGACGGAGGTGTACAACAAGATGAGCGGATTTCTCAAAAGCACACACTGGTCGAAGCCGTATTATAGCGCCATGGCCCATAACAACCCTCAACTTCCCTACCACATGCTCGAGCATGTCAACTGTACCTACTTGTCGACGCCAGGCAGAGCGCCCACTCTGTTGGCCTTGAAGCAGCATGCCCAGTCATTGGCCGTGCTGATCTCCCTACTGGCACCAGCCCAGTTCGGAGGTACCTTCGAGCCACCCAACGAAGGCAAGACAAACGGAGACGCACCGTTCGCCGCACAACAGGCGTTTGACTGGCTCAACAACCTACAGGAACACTACAATACAGATGACGGGGCTCACCAGAAGCCCCTGAACGCACTCGCGAATCTGGTCAAGAGCAACAGCGACACCCACGGCCCGAAATGGCACTGTCCCCTCGAGACCGCCGGGAAAGAACTCCCGGAGAAGCATCCGTTCCCGCAGTATCGTCCTTTCGAGACGCATATGACGCTGCTTATGCATGCCAACGAGATATTGGAGCGCCTGGATCACGAGTACTCGGCCATGGGCGGCATCCTCGGCATCATTCCCCTCGACAGTGAGCATGTCGAAGAGCAGCGAGCTCTCACCCAGGCCAAGACGACGCTGGTCGGCCAATGGATTCTGTACACGCAGCATCTCGTGGCCCGTATGCACGAACTCGAGATCGCTTACGGCAATAGTCTGGATCTGCTTGCGAACGAGGCCATTGTCCCCATGCAGCACATTAGCATCCACGGTCCAGACGGTCGCTCCGGTCGAGAGATTGTCTTCCCGCAAGACAGGTGGATCATGGCGAATGCAGGAGAAGATGTCTTCACCTTCGTCCATCGGATGCTCGACCGGGCGGAAGCCCAGCAGGATGCTCAGGATGAAAAGTTTGCGGAGCACAAGGTGCTCGGCGACGCCGCGTTCTCCAGCAACGACGAAGTCAAATACCGTGGCATCGTCAAGGCGGATCTGAGCACCCGTTTCTATCGATTGAGAGGCAGTGGGCACGGGCCCCTTTTCGTCCTCCCCGCCTTCGGGGACCGCAGCAACACCAAACACACGAGAGACATGGAGAACCGGCCTACCGTGGTCGCTATACCGCAGCCCAATACCAAGGAGTCCGTGAACGCGTGGGAGTCGAAGCACCAGGATGTCGACAACGATTTGTTGAAGCTCAGGATAGACAAGGCAAACCTCGAAGCCAAGGTGTCCGACCTCAAGTCGTCGGTGAATCTGCGCGATCGCGAAATTGAGCGGTTCAGAGCTGTCCAGAAACAATACGACGACACGATTGGCAAGACAGACCGAGACGTGGCAATGGAGATCGTCTCCCTCCAGGAGAATCTCAAGTATTTCCAGAGGGTGGTGAAAGAGGGCGACGAGCGCGAGAAGGCCCTCAAACAAGACCTACAAAACTTCAAGGACGCCAACCTCAGCGTCCAAAACCAGAACGGGCAGTCGCCCATCAACCCGCTGGTCAACAAGATCAATGACCAACAGGCACAGATCCGCGACTTGAGAAAGGAGATCAAGGAGCGCGAGAAGAAGGTGGAAGAGCTGGCACGGGATAACGATACGCTCCGTATCATCAACAACTCACCCTTGACCAAAAATCCATCAGCTGCGGTGAGCCCGGGACAAGTCGCTCAGCTCCGCTCCCAGCTGGCCGCCGTCCAGTCCGAGAGGCAGATGCTGCAGCAGGAGGTCCACAACCTCAAGAAAGCCAAGACCGTCCAGGGCAAGATCCTCAATTTCCCCGAGAGCTTCAAGTTCGACAATGGAGCTGCCTATGAGGACACCAGCCTCGGAGTCACGGCATGCTCTACTGCGCACTACAAGGCTCTGCTGGAGGTCGAGAAGCAGAGGAATGACCTCCGTCAAAAGCTGGACAAGGGTAACCTGGACGCGCACCAAGACACGGCAG
Source organism: Xylaria arbuscula (assembly GCA_022385695.1). Lineage (NCBI taxonomy): Eukaryota > Fungi > Ascomycota > Sordariomycetes > Xylariales > Xylariaceae > Xylaria > Xylaria arbuscula. Next base: position 180,240 of record MU279395.1, read on the forward strand.
ATCTTCAGAAGAGCAAAGCCGAGTGTGATCGATTACGCGATGAGAACGCCGAGCTGAGGGCCTCGGGCCGCAGCATCAAGCCAGCCAAGATCATCAACCTGCCGTGGGGACTGAAGTACACCAGCACGTACAGAGACGACAACCAAGGACTCATCGTTCTCTCGACAGAGTGGTACGACGAACTCGTCACGATCGAGCAGAAGGCGAACGACAGCCAGCGTACGATCCAGGACTTGGAGAAGCAGATCAGCAATCTGAAGACCCCGGCCGAGGTGAACCTGGACGTATCATTCGAGGCGCTCAAGAAGAGACTAGGGGAACTCAAGGCATACAAAGACACCAAGAGCAACGTCGCGATGATGACCCTCGGGTACTTCGAAGAGCTGACCAAAGCGGGCCAGGCCAAGACGGAGACGGAACAGCAACTGCGGAACTCTCAGAACAAGAGCACGTCTCTGGACCAGCAGCTGAAGGACGCGAAGAAGCAGCTCAGCGATGTCGTGCAGGGCCAGAGTGACGCGGCGACCAAGCTGCCGCAGCTCCAGAGCGAGCGGGACGACTTCGAAGCCCAGCTGACCCGGGCCCTGGCGAAGAGCGCAGCGCTCGAGAAGCAGCTCCAGGACCTGGGCAAGAACAGGCCGCCATCGGCACTGGAATCGCAGGTCCTCAAAGTCCAGAAGGCGCTTCTGGACTCCAAGAACGACACAAGTGCGAAGCAGACCGAGCTCAAGGAGCTTCAGGCGCGCCATGATGCGCTCCGCCTCAACGAGACCAACCTGCGGAGCGAGGTCACGAATCTTCGACAAAAGTTGTACGCGGCAGAGAAAGCACAGAAAGCAGCAAGCGTCGGCACACAGACGCAGACGGTCTCAAGCGGGACAGAAAGCGAGCAGCTACAGATCGCAAAGGAGGAGATTGGCCTCTACCAAAACGAGCTGAACACGCTGCAAAAGCACTGGAACACGCTGCAGACGCAGCACGTGCAAGCGCAGACGGATCTCGAAAACGCACAGAAGAAAGCCGACGAGGAGAAGGCGGTTCTGCAAGAAAAGCTGGACGAGACGAACCAGACGGTCAAGGTGCTCCAGATCAAGGTGCTGGAGAACCCGAACAACATCAAGCCGATTCAGCTCGAGCTCGAAGCCCAGCGGGATAGTGCGCGCAAGAGCCGGGACGAGATGAGGGAGAATGTGAAGAAGATGGAGAAGAAGCTCGAGAAGCAGAAGAAGCACTGCGAGGCCGAGAAGAGCGAGCTTAGGGCTAAGCTGGCGGCTCGGGCGAAGAATAAATAGCACGATGAGAGTTATGCGGAGACTGGTCGTCGGAGTTAGATGAAGCTATCATATGGTATTTACAGGCAGGCGATGTGTAGTTTATCATTGTGGCTATTCACAAGGCCCTGTCTATCTACAGATGTATACTGGGTATCTAGTATACGTCGTCTTCTTATCCTATCACAGTCCAGCTTAGCCGGAGGTTAGCAAGGGAGAGGGGGAGTTAGTTGGTGAACGACGACGAGTCGAGATGATGTAGGCATATGTAATAGCAGGACCTCAATAAACAGAGAAGGATTTCATTTGTTTCACCCACATATTCTTTTTGCAACGTTCCATATGCAGAGCTATATTTAGGAAGTTCAAACATGATCCCGTCACCTGCTGCATGCAAGATACAGTAAATATACCTTGCCTACGATAGTGGGTTCATGTAAGGGTTCATGAATACTATGTAGATACCGGTATACTGATACCTACGTATACTGGTATGTATCAGTAGAAGTCCGGCGGGGTGGCACTACCACCTTCGCCGATGCCGACACAAATCACTTCACCTTCCAGTTCTCATGTCACGATGGCAGCCAAACCTGGTTACTGCCCGGTCCATTCAGGATGCATAACCAAGTTCGAGACTCGGGTGGATATGCAAAGAGCAGTGAATTGGACGCGCTAATGATTTCATTGGTCTGGCGGCCCGTGGCGGGTACGTAGTGGAACCCGGATCAGGGAGCGTTGTCCCGACAACACAGCATACCCCGCAATAAACAGTCTCCTGAGTCGCGCTGACGATGCGACCTGCTCCAACAAGAAGGCCAATCCGCGCCAAATATCGCCGAGTAAAAAATCACTAGTGTGTTATACGGAACTAGGTACCTATTTTTGAAGGTGAGGATCAATAGGTTCCTGTTTAATCGTGCCTGTGCCCTCTTTTTCGCTTTCTTGGTTGAAATCTTTTTCTTCGACAGATCCGCTTCATTGTTGTTGTTATTATTATTATTACTATTTTGCGTCAAGTATACCACTGTACGTACACCTGGGCACACAAGCACCCGGTGTCTGTGTCCCGACACACCTAGGTAAAGCAAAGGTAACTGTGTAGCTGGCTGGCGCATACCGTCCGATCCTTGGCCTTGATCGTTATCTGAGACCGTCTGTCTTAATGCCCTTGCGCAACACCTCACTCCACCGCCCTGGATCAACACCGTTCGTTCCCGCTACCCTAGCCAGCCAGCCAGCCAGCACATACATAGCATAGCCTAGTCAACGCAAGCACCCGGCCCTTAGTTGGAGACACGTACTTCAGTCGGTTCTCACTTCGAACCTTTTCATTCGTCGCTTCTTCGTGCATGTCTGCTTGCACTCTGGCCAAAAGGGAAAGGGAAACGATGCTTCTGTCAGGGTCGAGGTGAAGCAAGCAAAGTCTCCGCTCCGGATGTTGTCGTCGCTGTCGCCGCCGGCCGGCGATGCCGCAAGGCCGCGTCGGCTGTCGTCGCGAGTCGCAGCAGCTGCCCGCATCTCGATATTGCTAGCCGCTTGGACCTCTCTGTCTCTCACCGTCGCCGCGGCGCAAACGCTGCCGTATATCCCCACAAGCATCTTCTTGCCTGCGCCCAAGCCCGGACAGACGGGGAACAATGCGACAGGAGATATCGCTTTCGTCTTCTCGCCTCAACATGGCTCTGTGGACTTGCTGTCGCTTAACATATCTGCCACTTTATTGGCTTCATCATTATCTTTCGACACACTCTCTTCGGGTTTACCCTTCTTGAAAAATGATAGCACGGCGTTTATGCCCTCTCTGGCCGATAATGGATCCCTGCTCGTGTACGCTGGGGACTGCTCGACCTCGACCGGCTCCAGTATTTGGTCTTTTGATCCCTCAACTGCCGGTGCTGAATCGACACAATGGAGCCAGGAGGATGTCGCACAAGTCGCGGGCGCTGAGTCCATCAGCATCGGCCCCGGTTTCCTGGGTGCCAGTTTCAGCTTTTCAACAATGCTAGCACCTGAGACATCACCAGCCGACACGTACGTGTACGGCGGCATGTGTCCCAACAACGAATCGGACGCGACCAACTCCCAATCACGGGCAACTTACTCTCACCAGATGGTCAAGATCTCCATGGCCGAGTCTAACAGCTATACAATTGAGCCGGTGCCGAGCAGCGGGCCGCCAGTTCCAGAAGCCGGGTTCACATTCACAGGCCTGTCTCCGTCGTTCTCGAATCGATCGGGGACTACCACGCAGCAGATCAATTACGTCTTGATTGGCGGACACACGCAGTACGCTTTCATCAACATGAGTACCGTGGCAATATGGAGTCTCCCGCAGGAGAGCTGGAGTTTTATATCCGACATTTACACGACGGCATCAGGTTCTTCGAGCGCAGAGTTAGCATTGAAAAGCACGGTGGATAGTGTGGACAGCCGATCAGGTCATACGGCTGTTTTGAACGAGGACGGAACGGCCTTGATTATTTACGGAGGGTGGGTCGGCGATCTCACGCAGGCTGCATTTCCACAACTTGCTGTTCTGCAAATCGGATCCGACTATGGCGGTGCAGGGGAGTGGCAGTGGTCTATTCCCGACTCACAGCCTTCGGGCGATGGTATATACGGTCATGGTGCAGCGCTACTCCCTGGAAATGTGATGATGATCTACGGCGGTCATAACATCTCTTCGTCCGGAGGCAATGAAAGACGACAAACAAGTGGCAGCACAGCATCGTTCCTCAATTTGACTGCCATGACATGGTCCGACGGCTACACCAACCCATCATACGTCGAGACCTCTGCAACAGGAGACACTTCCGGCGTAGACAACAGCGAAAAAGAGAAACTTGGCCTTGGACTGGGTCTTGGCTTAGGACTCGGGCTACTCTTTTTAGTCCTAGTGATTCTAACCTACCTAATGTATCGCAAAAGGATGCGAAGCGGGCGCATAGTCCGTGATTCCACGCTCCGGGACCTCGCCCAAGATAACTCTCGATTCCTCGGCAACGACGAGCTGATAGGCGGATACGACCGAGAGGGAAATTGGTACACCGGCGGCCCAGATCCTTACGCGCAAGGCGATCGATCGCTAGGTTACCAGAGATTGCAAACAGGCCGAACCAGTCTCGATAACGGCCGCCAGAACTGGTTCGGAGACATGCCTCCAGTACCACCACAAATGCTCCAAATAAACAGAAAGCCAGTGGCCCCCCGCGCAGCTAGGGGCCAGCATCAACCGTCGTCTTCAGCTGGCTACGAACAAGTCCCGAGGGGCGTCGGCGGCATGAATCCCATCTTTGAAGCAGACGAAGATGGCTCCGGCGATATCGGCGAGGAAGCGATAAGTCCCGTCCGCGACGGACGACGTGATAGTGGCGCATACTCGGATCCCTTCTTGACACCAACCCGCGAGCGCCCGATTTCTTTCCCGCCGCCGGCTCGAGGCTCTGCAACGCCCAGTCCTGAGGAACGCACGCGCGCTTCCGTCACCGATCCAGAGGTTCAAGATTGGATGACGGATGTCGATGCGGCGGATGCACTACTCAGCGGTCGTGCCAGTGCCTCGCGCACAGCTGCCACAGCCGGAGCAGGACGAACATCGCCCTCACGCCGCGGATTCAACATCGGCACCGAAGAAGAGAGTTCGCGCACAGGAAGCAACATCTCCGAGTCAAACCGCAGCAACCTGAGCCGCTCAGGCTCGCTCCTCCGCCAACTGCGCCCCGGGTTCGGGGTGGCAGTCGCCGCAGCGCTAGCCGCGACCACGGAGGGGCGAGGAGGCAGCAGTAGTTCGTCCTCAGCCCCCAGCTATAACACAGCACGGAGTAGTTTTCCAGCTCTGCAAGCTGAGGGCCCCGGATTACTTCTGGGTCGAGGAGAGGATCCCGAGGACGAGCCGCAGGAACCCGGGAGCCCAAGCAAGAACAAGCCCCGACGCAGCTGGTTCGGCAGCTTACGGCGCGTCTTCACCGGTCCAGAATCTAGTTCTGCGGAGAGCGTGGACGAGGAGAGTCCGTTCCGAGCGACCGTCGCCGAGGCGAACGATTATGAGGCGCGCGTGGCCAGTCTGGGTGGGATAAGCGGGTTTGCGGCTGATGGCTTGTTGCGGAGGAAAGGCGGAAGAGGGGCGTGGGAATCGGGCGATCCTGGTTCCAGTCAAGGTGCGGCGGCAGCACGCTACGCGCCGTTGCACGGAGCGAGAGTGGGCGAGCATCCCGATGACGAGGAGTGGGATATCGAGAAGGCTGTGGAGAAGAGGCTGGTGCAGGTCATGTTCACGGTGCCTAAGGAGCCCCTGAGGGTGGTCAATGCCGAGCCGGATTTCGACAGCGAGCGGGATATTGTCGTTGTAGATCCAGTGCAAGATGAGGACCTCAGAAACGCTGGAGATAGACGGCATGTGGCTGAAGAACAACAGCGCGGTGTAGTCCTGCCGTTGACGGGGGAATCAATAACCCCGTCACGTCCCATACCGACGCCAAGTCCCTTAGGCGACGAGGACAAACAGCGAACTGCGGATTCGAGCGCTGAGAAGGAAGCGTTGCGCCGCGAGTTAGACGCAGAATGGGAGCACATCTCAACACGAGAAGCCATCCCCGACATCTCTCTAACGCCCGAACCTCTGCATCCGCGAACACCACTGCAAATCCATCATCCACAAGCATTACACCCAGACTCATCACACACCTTAGGCTACGACATCCCGCGCCGCCCTCCACTCCTCCACCACCCACCACACTCATCAGGAGGAGAAATAGAACTCGCACCGCTCAGTCTTGAAGAACAAATCAACAGACTAGGAGTAGAGCTACATCAAGCGCGGAGCGCAGCGCAGACGCCGGTGTCGGTGATATCTCACCACAGCGACGCGGACGTGTTATCGGCTGAGGCGGTGCGGTTCGAGCGTCCGTCGGGGAACACTTCGACGTTGCAGATTACACCTTTGTCTACGAGTTCTAGCATGTTTCGGAATAACAGTTACAATAACACTGCTACTACTACTAATATTACGAGCACTACTGCCACTACCGCCAACACTGCTACCACTTCCAATGTCACAAACATTACCAAATCCACCTCTACCAAATCCACCAAATCCACCAAACCCGCCACCAGCAGAAACAATAGCAACAAATCTCGAGGAAATACCGGAAATATTGTTGTAGAACCCCCCAGCACACCACAAAAGCAACTCACAGACTACCGAAGCGAAAGCAACCTCCGCGCCATGGGCGGTGGGAGCAACAACAGCAGTCCGCGCCGCGTGCGCGCCATGGTCGAGGAGTTCGAGAGCAAGAGCTCGCGGGAGCCGAGCCCGGCTGGCGGCGCCCCGTTGAGGGGGTCGCCTACGCGCGGGACGCCGTCGCCGACGAGGCGGAGGGGATGACCCAATATGTACTGCCAAATTCCCGAATCTCCTTAAAGCCCGGACATGCATGTCTAGAGGGGGGAGCAGAATGGAAAGAAGAGGCTGAAAATGGCGACAGCAAGCAGTGGAAGGAGGAAGGGAGAGCACTGCATGTAGGAATTGAGCTGAGCGTTTGGCGTTATCTGGATGAATGGAAGCACAGCACAGCACAGCACAGCACAGAGAGAAGATGACGTGGATTTTGTTCTCAGCACATTTTGATCGGACATAGGCAGGAAGGCAGGAAGGCAGGAAGGCAGGCGTTCAAGGTTAGGTTAGGGACATATCCAGGGAAACTCGAAGTGCCATTCAGGGTATTGTAAGAGATGCCCTTATTCTTGTATTGTATTTTTTGTCCGTTCAAATGTTGTCTATATAGTGGATGGATGCAGCTTCGAGTGAGGCTGATATCTTGAGACATCCAATGGCTTGGGTGGCATGGTATGGTTTACCATAGCTATAGGCTAGATGCAAATCAAGTCAAATCGAGTTAAACAGCATTAGAATATTACAAAGTACCCATCATAGTCTACTGCATCTTACATCTGTGGACTGCTGTATTCGTGTCCAGGCTATTAACATGGCGTAGCGGAATCAGGATGAGCAGTCAGTCACTATTCGCCATGTCCTCGAACGTCATTTAATTCATGTTGAGTGTATCATATGAAACAGTGTAATTCTCAACAGCCTACTTATTTGTAGATAATTAGGTTCGCCATCGAAGACAGCCTTCAGAGCTGGAGGGGCTCGTTGTAGATTCCTTGGCGTGTAGTCCAGATACGACAGGCCACATCGCCTTCAACCGGCCATAGCTCTTTAGAGGCGTGATTGAGATAAGAGCGGAACGCAGCTAGGCAAAAACATCACATCAAGTACCTTACAAGCAATTTATATTAGATTTATCACTAGCAGCATCCAGTTCCTTCATCTAATCTCTCGACATCAATTTGAATCAAGATGCGTCGACCGTTGAAACCAAGGGGTTCATGGCGTTTTTATAACCACCTCGTTGGTCTCGCTTGCTTGCTATCGGGTGCGAACATATCACATATAAAGTGCTCAGAATACGTAGCTAAGCACTTAATGTAGGGCGCATGGTTCCCAGTAACAACCGAAATAAGGATAAACCAAAGTTGTGTCACACAAGTCATCATACATTTATTTAATCCTACACACACGTTACACAGCACACCTCACAACAACACTTCACAAACTCAAATCGCCAACCAAAAAGCGCCAAGCTCGATGAGTTATCCGCGTATAGCTAGGTCAGCTTAGGTCCGAGCAAAGCCGAGCTAAAACTTACCAATCTGCAGCAGATCGGCGCTAGCATCAGCAACAGGTCTTTCGCTGCGTCGGGTTGGGTGGGCTGGTATAAAGTGTGGGTGATCCTTATTTCGGCTTGGGATTCTTCCGCGAGCGAAGTGGAATCTAAGTGCAAGTGTACCTACACTAGGAGCATACATACTAGCTATCGAGGCTATTACGAAGTAGGTACATAGTATGGTCTGGTAGGGGTAGGCGCGTACCTTTTTCCAGTGCTCAGCCGTGCAGATCGGATCCCCTGGGCGGAAATTAGAAAAAGCGGCTACCCGGTGGGCGAGTTTCGGGCTTTTTTACATGTGCACTAATTCCAGTGCTTTTGAAGATCTGTCTTAGGTAATGTGTGCTTATTTAGTAGACTTATACATGTATGTAGGGGCCCTGTATTTGAGTTCATCGATAGTGTACGTAAAGAATGATGTTGTTGTGCAGAAGCAAAACTTTTCTGTACTCTGTGTAATGTAGCGAGCGTAACTAGAGTCCTTGCTAAGGTAACACTGCGGAAATATAATATACTATATAGCTTCAGTCACAGACTGCGGATTCATGACAATGAGCCATATTTCTTGGTTATGATCTCACATCATATGCTCTACTCGATGCGCTGTACTGTGCCTTATTAGTCTCCAGTTTACATGATCAACATCCGTATGATTGCTGATCGGCTTATGCAGCCAACCGCGGCTGCACATGTCATCAACAACACCCTGTGGTGTACAGCACCACACACGTTGTATATGTAATACCGGTATATACGGTGTAGGAGTGAGTCAAGCCCGCCGTTGCTGGCCATGTGGGTTAATACAATGAGGGCAGGCAGGTATTTACGCGCTACTACGCGTGATTGTAGCTCATCGGAATGGGTTGTTTAGCATACAATCTAGATATGTACCTAGGTATCCACTTATTAAGGGAATGGTAGCTAAAGTCAGGGGGAAAACCGCCGTGGAGTTACCTTGGTATCTGGTCTGGTATAATCTCTTCCTATTTAGTAACATCTCAGTAGTTTCATGGTTAAGAAAATCAAGGATTAGATAATATAACATCGCCAACTTGATATCGTGGTAAGGGCACATGGTCTGTGGGGTGTAGTTAGACACATAAAAGCTTTGTCATAGTTCAAGCTGCAAACTCAGCATGAACATTACAATGTCATGTAGCAAAGCAAGTAGATTGAGTATTGTCGATGGTGAAGTTATTATAATTGATATGACCTTCGGCCGTTATTGTGGTCATCTGCGCTATACTTATGTTGAGATCTACTCCCTGCCGTTCAGTTCGCTCACTGACGCGCGATGAGTGACTATGTCCTTCAAGTTGATGTGACATGAAACTCTATATTAATCCTGGCATCGTGACAGAGATGATTCCTGGTCTCACAAAATCTCTTGTCCATCTGGCGTCAAGGTTTCCGAGTCCTCAGGTCAAAAGCGAAGTCTGGGTTGTCCGTACAGGCAATAAAAGAATAAGTATATCGTTTTGTGAGTGCGATAAGCCATAGCAAAGGGCGCCATTGGTGCTGCCCAAAAGCTTCGCACATCAGTTGTAACCAGCCAGGAGGGTTGCACTCAGCTTAAATCGTTGCCTCGAGTCACATGATAGATATCGCGATGATAGGCAGCCAGTCTCGAAGACAAGGCGAGACTGCATGACATGTTCCAGAGTGAAACATCGCCACGAAGCGTGGCATGGCTGCATACCGGCGGCAGATCATGCGTCTCTGTATAATTCCATAGGCGTAGCGCAGCTTGATCTAGAACCGGCTCTGATAATATGCAACGGATAGAAACGCGGAACCGGATTGTGAGATACCGGTATGCGTTGCGACGCGGGCCGACCCAGGCCAAGATCACGGAAACGAAAAAACACAATATGACTCTCGACGAATCTGGTTGTCTGGTATCTAGCTTCGACGTTTTGTGTTTATGTAGTTTCAAGTATATAACCACAAATCGACTTATCCGATACTGAATATCCTTAATCAGTGAATTGCGGGCTGTCAAGATTTCGGACTCGACAGATGTAACAGCAGAAAGAACACAAAAGCTGCAATCGAGTTTGATATCAAAACAAAAGCGTACAGCTGATCTGCCGAGACGAACTCAAACAAGAAATATCAAGCTTATATGTATCAAAGTTAAGAACCACAGTGTGCAATACTAACCTAAACTCCGTCACCACGTGATAATTTGGTGGTGTGGCTAATACCTGGATACTGCCTAGATTGAATCGGATTAGATAAGTACCGGCAATTGTTGATATTGGGTATGTTCTGTTGACGAAAAAACGGTGTGACGATGATGCAATGAGAGCAGGGCATGGCGCCAAGGTTCGGTTATCTATGGGTGGAAAAGCCATCTTGATAGCTATACATAGATTATGGTGTATGCTACGCTCTACCTTGGAAGGCCCCTTGTAAGAGTCGGCGGCGAACCTGGAAGCGGAAAGTCGTCCAGGCGCGGGCTGGCGGCTACTGTTGACAAGCTTGATTTATAGTATCACGAACTGCCTATACTACCTTACCTTGCTCGTTAATATAGTATGGCGTTGCTATTGAGCTGCCATAGTGTACACTATTTACTACACCCATACCTATATAGCCACATGCCATATACTGGAGTAGCATCGTATACGTATATAGATAGGTTTTGAGTAGGTCGTGTTGAAACTGTACACTAGACACAGTTCAAACCGTTTGCCCCGCGATCTGCCAAAACCCCGGGTTGCCCCAATGCGCATCAGCAGCATAAGCGCTGTACACTACCAGAAAGTGCCAATCGTATCTGCGAGCTTATCGGACGACATTGGAAGAGGCTGGGAATCGACGTGGGGTCAACTTCGTGTTGGAAGTAGCTTGCGGAGTATTCCCACGCACAAGGTGGTATCGTGACCAGCGTTCAATCGGCCATTGCGGATGTGGTATAGTAGCGGACCACGTCCAGCTGAGGGGAGCGACGTGCAATTGGACGTCTAGCCTGTTGACGCTCGGGCGATCCTCTATCCAGCCCGACTCGTCAATATACTGTAGATTGAAGATGGCAAATACTGCCTGCGACACTCTGAATCGGGGACTGATTCGTTGGTGACATTTCGAGGCTGTGACTAATTGCCCAGAGAGATGAACAAACGCCTACAGTACGACGCGTAAGCAGAAGTTTGTCCGGCAGCACGAGACATCAACAGAACCGGGTAGGTTTGTCGCACGCTCTCGGCTTGCCGGAGGATGGCGTGGTGCCGACGTGATACGAGAGGGCCTGGAGATGTGCCCCCATCACGAGACGACAGCGTGCTGGCCTATGAGCATTAGTGATCCGTAGCGACGCTCGGTACACTGACACAGGAGCCTGGGCGCTGCACAGCTCACGCGAGGACAATGCACCCGTGGTTGGACAAGTTTGGTACCTGCTGAATAAGTCGTCGTCGAGTCAAGTCAAGTCAAGTCAGCAAACAACCTTGCGGTTGATAGAATGCCTAGGAATGCGAGACATCTGTTTGTTTTTGGATCATCACACTTATACCTACATACATGCTGACTTACAGTAAGTAGAGTATGTGTGAACTATATTCTACACACCGTACGTATAGACGGAGCTACCTACATAAGCAAGAGCCTAGTGGAGGGAGACTGGCGGAGTAAATACCGATACACAATATATACGCTAAGAGTACTTACCTAGACAGGACTAAGCAGGCGCATCTAACAATGTTTATAAGAGGCCGTAAGTTAAGCATCGCAAGCAACTAAAATGAAAGTTTAGAGTGTTTGCTCTTAGGTAATACAGTGTACTGCGCGTAGGCAGAGCTTCTACAGGTTGCTGTTAATCCTTAAATTTAAGCTCGTTAATTGAAACAGCTAGCAAATACCTCTGTGCACAGCGCTGCCTGTGCGCGTCTAAGTGATGACGACACCAAGCCCACTTGGCGTAGAATCTTTTTCTGGCCGAACGCTGCTTATGTTGTTAAATACCGTCAGATCAGGCCATAAGAAATTTCCAGTAAGTCAACAAGGTAGCAAAAAGTAATAGGGCTCATCTGGTGTGATAAATCATGGTGCATCTTGGATAATAGGCTGTGTGCTATCGATTGGGATATACTGCCGTGTGATATAAGCAATCTGTTGGGTTTCCAGAAGCTTACGTATCGAGACCCATTCCTAAAAGGGATAATGAGGTCATCGCGAGCTTTGAATTACAGCACTTGCAGCAGGAGGCTTGCTTCCGCAAATTATATGTGCTGATAGTCTGCACGGCTAAATATTTTTTTATTCTAAAGTGTTAATCCCCCTGGCTAATTATGTACTCGTATACTAGTACATACCGAGTTAGTTTAAGTATCTGGAATAGGTACTTGTTCGCATTAGGAAGATCTGGTTAGAATTCTGCTCTGTGCCGCACTCCGGTACAGCACGTTTCAAATAATACTGAATAGCAGTAGTTACATAGGTTTGTAGGCAATCATTTGTTTCTCAACTCTATTCCAATGTTTCTCCTCTTTCACGCCTCTTACGTCCGTTCGCCCCATTTTCTCTCGATACCCATATTCCTTTTTTGTCGCTCTCTTTGTTATCGTCAGTACTCTTGTCGGACCTTTTCTTCCCTCGAGATCCAATCTCGTATTTCTCAAAACTACTTAAGTATCTATTAGCCACCGATGTAATAGCATTTACTTGATTCTTTATTCGCATCTTTGTTGCACATTACAGCTATCAGTGGTGGATGTCTAGACATAAAGTACCTACCAAGCTATCCTACATAATTCCGCGGCGACTTTTCTGACTGTGCAGACACTGCTTACCTACAGTAGCTTCTTCGTGTAAGTGGGTACCTAGCTAGGGATTTGCCCCAAAAAACAAAACACCCCTGGCCTAGTCTGCTAGCGCCGCCAAATAAAGATTGTCTTCTGCAACCTGTTCATCCTGCAGAGCCTGGCATGAAAAGATACATTAAAGATATTATGGATACAGTACGGGCATCTTCGTATTGCTTTTGTCGAGCCCACCTCTCAACCGACTCGCCATGTTAAACACATCATGAGTACTGCAAGTAAATCGTGGTAAAATAAAAGGTACAGTGGCAAAGGTAGATACCCATCTAGTATGTGAAGAACGTTTACTTATTATTACTGTCTAATACGACTGAGTTTACCTAGAGGACATGATGTAGGTAGCTCAGTAAACTGTAGTGTAGCGTACCTAAATGTAGTGCGGCACCATCCATACGTATACCTAGCTCCACCTGAAGCTACCTACCTAATAAGTGCACTATCTGTAACAGCCTAACAGGGCAATCCATCCCAATCCCATCGCAATACGGCACCACTCTCTCGCACAGTCGCTGACTGCCCATCACCTAACCGTATCCATCCTGGCCACTGTCCACTGTCCACTATCCACGGTCCTGACCCATCCACCCATCCATCCATCCGTCTTCTCTACCTCGATACCCTGTCGCTGCCCGCCATCCTCTCCCATCCCGTTACATCCTGTCCCATCCACCCTCCGCAGCGGCCAAGGCCAAGGCCAATTGAGCCCTCCACTTGATTACGGCCGTTTTCTACCTTCTCCTCTCTCAGCCAACCGATCTCCTCTCCTTCCTCTCATTTCTTTCGAGAAATCGACACTACCGGACCACAGCTGCCTCGCAGCCCGTCCTCATTGCCCTCTCTCCTCCCACGAGGCATCTCAAGTCCAACGCGACCCTCCTCGACGACTTCGCACTCGTCGGATTCGAGAGGCTTGCTCTTATCTCAACCATCCTGGGGCCTCTCCGGCAACCTAGGCCAATCGTCAAAGAACACGGCCTCGATCCGGTGATAACAATGCGAAGCTACGCCGACTCTCTCGGTTGTTTGTGATTTGGACCTGGTAATCGATCGCCTGGAACTAGGAGGCGTGCACCCAACTCGGCCTACAGAGCCATTACTTTCAGAGCAGACACAAGTACGTTGGTCGATGCCGCCCTCGTCTGTCATGAGTTCAGGGTGTTCATCTCCTGCCTCCACAACGGTTGCTAATGCGGCCTTTTCTTTCCAGAAAGCTTTAGTCATCTTCTCGGCATTTTCAACATGGCTCGCTCGCGGTATATTGTACCGTTTCTGGCCATTATCGCTTTCGTAACTGGCCCTCAGCTCGTCCAGTCCCTCACAATAGAGTATTGTGCAAGCACAAATACTGCTGCCACAGCCACAAGTACGTCGACCTCGTCCCATTCCGCGTTCCGTGTTCCACCACTCTGACCTCCCTCCAGACAGCAGTATATATCAGTCCAATGGCCTATGCCACGACTTTTGCGTTGATCAGTCATACGCCTTCGCCATCCTTCAAGAACACGACTGCTGGTGTAGTGACTATGTGCCTGCCGTATCATCCCAAGTCGACACCGACGAATGCGACGATTCGTGCCCTGGTTGGATGCCTGACACCTGCGGAGCCAAGGGTTTATACGGATACATAGCACTAGACACCGATCCCTCTGGCACGGCTGACGGCGGAAGTTCATCAGCTACCAGTACCAGCGCCGTAAGTATCCTAAGTTTTTGTCTTGATGAGAACATTTAAGATCATAACATACAGCACGGCGGTTTTTTTTTTTTTTCTTTTTTTTTTCTTCCTAATTTTCTTTGATGATATATCTGACACCTTGCGGTCTTTTATGTGCGCTCGGGGTGTGAGATGAAATTCCATTTTAACTGTATCTGAGTCCAGGCGCAAAGTTCTACCACGAGTGTAGACACTACGAGCAGTGTTACCTCAATAACCAGCTCGACTAGTACTACTAGTACTTCCACTACTTCCACAACCTCTAGCACATTACCTGTATGCCTGACTGGACCAGTTACATTCCTGTTTTCTTAATGTGTTTCTTGATTTTCTTTTGATCCCCCTATCGTTAGGTTTTGGATCACTGGAAAGACGACTCTAATATCATTCTTCCAGGATACAACTACAAAGGACACAAATACTGCGACCACTGCAACTACTGCCACGACGCCGACTACCTCCGTTAAGACCGTAACGGCCGGTGGGACAGTCAGTTTGCAAACAGTAACCGTGACACCGACACCAGCAGCAGGATCTACTAGTGGATCTGATACTGAGGGCAGCACGAGCAGTGGATCGTCGAGTCACGGCCTCAGCAGTGGTGCTGCCGCCGGTGTTGCAATCGGCGTACTAGCTGTGGTTGCTATCATCGCGGGAATTGCTGTATTCTTCTATCTCCAACGAAAGAAGCGCCGGCAAGAAGAATTGAACTCAAGACCACACAGCAACCTGAGTGGTTCGCAGGGTGTAATGAGCACACCGACCACTACCATGGCGTCCGTGTGGGACGGCGAAAACACATCGACAGGCCGAAGAAGCAGTCGCCTGATGCCTCATGATCCTCGCATGGATCCCTTCGCCACAAACATATACACTCGTTTCGAGAATAAAAGTCGAGAGAGCATCAATACCCTGCAGGATAATCAAGATTATTCGAGGAAAGTGCTGCGGGCTACGAACCCCGATCCGCAAGACGAGTGAAGGGATAATATTTGAGACTAAGGTCTTGTAGGGACGACCGCTGTGATGGGCATGATATTCAGCCGTTTTTCTTCTTCATTGGGTCATTGCATTGCATCTTTCCTTACGAGATACCAGGGCGGCGTTTCAGGACATTGAGATTTAAAGAGCAAAACCAGCATTGTTATCAGCACACTCGAGGTACATGGCAACCCTGTCTAGTTATCCCTGCCGGGTACGCTGATAAAACCGTGTGTATTCGATTATTCGATTGCTCGCATTTCTAGGATTTCTCGATGAGCGCATTCGGACTGTCACGGCGATTGTTAGATCGGAATGTAAGGGGAAAAGGACATGTTTGGCAGATTTTTTTGCAATTAATTTTTGACCGCGGGTCTTGGGTTTCGACGGCGGTACATAGATGATGGAACAGGTAGCTTTGCTATGAACGCAAGACTACAAGAGACAACAACAGCCCCATCCCTAAGGGTGGAGGCAACGATTGCATAGGTAGCTCCTCCAGAGGGCAATGACACGAGAGTAGATAGAATCACCTGTAGAGTGTCCAAAGAGCGTAGCTCGCTACTCGTTGAATGTATATATTATACTATTTATGTCAAGATGCTCCTTCACGATGTCCTAGTGATCTCAGTAATGGTTATCGACATGGCAATTCAAACTCTACATTGACACGATATGTCAAGAACTAGCTAGCTAGCTACAGGTACCTTATCTATCGGCCGAGTTCCTTTCACGTGTTCTCGTGTCGGCAGGATTTGTTGGCTGGCTGACAATGACATTTTTTCGTATTCAGATTCGGCAACCCTTGGCTTGGGCTCCCGCCAACTCCGTTTCAAGCCGTGGCTTGCTTTACAGGGGTCGGTCTACGGAACTCGGAAGGCTTATTGTTTGTCGTGTCTGACGAAAAATACTAAAACAATGAAAAAGAATATGAAGAGACACAGGTTGTCAATTACTTCACTTACTAGCCTTTCAATTTAATACTTTATTTTTATCGTGATCCTATACCGCCCAGGTTAACTGTGTTTTACTACACTAAGTATACCTTATACACCAGCTTGATCCTGGTGTAGAATGCTGGTTGAATGCTTGTTGGTGGTGGATCTGGACGCGTACGCCTCACACCTACATACATACTTTACACTAGGTACTGTACTGTACTGTAGGTAGGTAAATAAGGTATATGGTATAAGATTGTAGGAGCTTTAGGTAATGTAAGGATTGCAGTATCTGTACAGCTGGCACCCGGAATGCCCGGGATTCGGCAGTGTGCCGCTGAGCCAGCCGTTTCCGCTTCCGGAGATTTTTTTAAACTCGGCTTGGTATGCGACATGCGACACGCCGAGAGTACTGTGCACGGTCTACACTAAAGTTCTTTGTCTTTTGTGTTCTTTGTTCTTTATTGTTTGTGGACTGATGGATAATATTGAATATGATATGATACGAAAGCCTGGGATCTCAGGTAGCATAGATATACGAACACACGAACACACGTGATCGAAGTGGCGTGTGATCTTGCGTCTATGGTTCTTGGTCTGTGGGTTATGCTGCGCGGTCTGACAGTACTTACCACACGACTTTACTTACTGTTAGTTACATGTTTTACCTACATACCTAGTTCGTTAGCAAGTACGTCTGCATTAGGCAGTTCTGCAAACTGCGCCGCAACGCGGGATTCCCATGCATAGATCCTTTAATTCCGTGTCCGTCTGTCTGTCTGCGATGATACCGTCCGTGTATTGTATGACCTGTTCACCGCTTCCTTTTTACTAAGTCAATAAATAAGTACGTGTAATCTATACAGTCTATCAGGTAGGTGGGTTTGGATTACGGAAGCTTTGCTTATACATAAAAAGAGGCCTGTAGGGTTATACTTGCGAAGAGATTAGTATCCCAGTCTATGAAAAGCTTCTCGAAAGATTCCACAACAGGGACACGTTCAGTCAAGGATACAAGGATACTAATATAATAATATGGTACGATATTAAATATAGACAAACGGGAAGATGAGGCTATCCATGGCAATATTCCTCTTCTATTATAAATCTAGAAACACGCGGCAACTATAACTTATTATACAACAGGACTCTACGCGAATCACGATAAACCACTATTTAACTCACAGAAGCGGTGTTGTTTAGTACATTACTTGAGTGGTATTAGTTTCATATCTCTACCATCGACTAATTACCATTTCCCTTTCGTGGATCCAGCATCTGCTAATAAAATAAGCTGACATTGATGTTTAACTAGAATACTCTGTTACTATGTAGTATACACGGACACGTCTAAGCTCAACACTTATCTCTTGGATTAATCGTATACTTTCACGCTATCGTATACCGCACAGACCTTTTGCTGTGTACATACCGAACACAAAGGATCTTTTAGCCTTAGTCGCAGGTGCAGCGATAGCTAGACTAGATATATGCCCTCCACAAGTCAGGAGAGATGGGCAACTTGATAGCGCGCTGTTACCAAAAGCATGAACATGTCGCAGTTGTACTGTAAGAGTTGCCCGACATGGTATCACATCGAGATGTCTCTAGTATTGTCAGACTAATATGGCTTTCGTCCATTTTAGATTCTTGGGATATAAACATTTTCCATGCTAATGAAGTGCTAAATGATAAACTACATTTACAATTCATGACTTGATAATAAACCTATTGGAGGTTTGACGTCTTTACCTACATGGGTATAAACATAGGTGAAATGAGTACGATACTGGCTTTTAATGACATAGCTGTAGTAAAATGTAACTCCGACAACTCAGAAAGATTCCTGTGCCAAACAGCACTCAAGAAGATGTTTCAAGGTCCCCACGCAACAAGATGCGTCTTTTGGCTACCTACTATACAGAGTCCCTGAAGCTAACTCCGAGTTTCATGATAGTGGTAGCAAAATAGCATGATAGACTGAAGCCGTTCAATAAAATTTATATATAAATATAAGTATTATAAATAAAAGCTATATAGGTCATTCCGAACATCCTACAAGAATAGATAAACTCACATTGAGAATATATGGTGAGGTGACAATTCTCATATTGCGAATGGAAACTCAAAGCTGTTAAATAGAATATGTGAAAATATATAATTCCCATATTGAGTTTCTGTTCACCTGCTTTCAAGTTTAGAGTTACACTCGATACAGCATTATATTTGAATATGATTGTGGCGATCCTTGAAGACGGTATTTGAAGACAGAGGACCTGAAGTGTATATAGTTGCAGCCCAGATCACGAAGAAATTTAGTCTTCTTTGTGCGAAAATAAGTATTCATGTAACCCCTATAACAAGGCTTCTGACAATGGTGACTCGCATTATAACTGCAGTTGCTACAAATAATCATGAGCTTCGATATTAAACATACGAGAATGACGGCTGCTTGAACATCGCTAGGGGTATTGGTATAGTGAGAAGATAGGCTTCTGCTGGTTGTGGGCACGAGTAGTATCTGGGTGACATCGGACCGTAAGTCTATTCACGTTAACTACTGGGGAAAACCAAATCTTTGAATAGAAAATTATGGAGGGATTTCATGTCTAGCTATCTGTTACCTAGTCCTAACATGTCCTCTACATGTCTAGAACACTCCAAGAGCCTAATATCTTATCCTCGGCCTGTCGAGATTGGAAGTCTACTAAGACGAACAAATTATACCCTATCTTATTAACTGCAATTAGCTTTGATGACAAGTTTGTTTGAACTCGTGACCTTGCTTAGATAGTCCCGCAATCCTATTTCGCTAGATTTTGCTCCAAGCTCTCCACTGCTGTGCACGTTTTGTTCTCAACAGCCTCTTGTAGCAATGGGAATGAATGTAGTAGGATATTCGTGCAAATCCCATCTAAACAAAGTTGCCACGAAATCGTAGACTCATCCTATTTCCAAGTCCTTCCGATAACCATTTTCTAGATGTAAGGGTTTTGACGAAGATGCTAAGCCCCGATCCTCCGGCCGTAATGACGAGGAAAATTTATTTGGCAATCGGAGCACATTGTCAGCGGAGTGTAAAACCGCATATACCCAGGTGATTAGCTGTATATGCAGGGCAAAGTATTATTGAGCATATCTCATCTGAATTTGAGAATACTGGTAGCACCCTTGATGCAGATGGTAGTAATGAACCGTATTGAAGAGAGAATTATATTAATGAGTTGGTGATTGTTTCCTAACTAACTACGGCGAATATGACAGAGAACTCCCGATTTTCTACATTGTTTCTAATAGGGGCCTGCTCTACTGTCTATCTGGCAACTTCCTTTAATTCAATGCGGGTTTTCGTAAGATTTTCAGAAAGCGTTTAAATATATATTAGATTTCACCTCGAGAACGTAGCAAACTAATAACCTTGAAGGGTCGCATAGCTATCAAGGCGAATAAGGAGTTGTGGTGCAACAATACAGCTTTTGAATAGGTCATGTTAGTATGGTGTGGAATAGGCTGACAGTCAGGAAGGACTGCAATAAGACCCGGTCTGATGCGGGGGTAGATTCCGCCACCCCCCTCCGCCATTACTCACCATGTCGTCCGACGATGAGCCCTTCTATATGAGTGGTGCTGCTGCCCCAGCTCCAGGCCACAAAGACAAGCCTCCAGCAATCATAGTACCCCTGCGAGAGCGAAAACATATCAGAGAGTACTTCATACGAAGGAGGGCCGAGTTGTCACGCGAATCAATCCCAATATTTGCTAGCGATGCCCCTCACATGTGCCCTCATTGTGAAACTACCGTCATTGATCTCGACCAATTTCGTGCATCATCTATTGTGTCCCTCTGCGATAGTTTAGAGGCTGCTATCGGGCGAGCTACTGCTAAATGCGTATTCTTTGAATGGTTGGTTGACCTTCTTGTGAAGAGGGAATTGTCATCGGACCCAACAGCTCTTTTTCAGGGTGACGTGTGTGCCGAGATAGACTTCGGCATCCGTCTCAACCCGTGGAAACGAGGGCTGCCTATGTTAAGTGGCATATGGGTTGATTTCATCGAGTCAGACGGCGAGTTTCGCTCGGAGGAGCTGAAAGGGGGCAAATTGTATGTGTACACTAATGAAGGTTAGTGACACTCTCGTGAAGCTTAAACTAACTACTAGAACTAACGAGACTAAACTGACCTTGCAATTGTTTTCAATAGATGACCTTGCTGCTTCATATGTCCCGTCCCGTCCGTATGAGCCCAACAAGGGATCCCGAAACAGTATCTCGTTTCTTCGCGAAAACTTGGAGGACTGCCTCGCCAATCACCCAAAGTGCAGGCTAGCCTTGACGGACACGGTTGCATCAGAAGCCGAAAATATTCCGGTCGAGGACTTGCCCACAAGGCTTTTACATGTCGAAACCGGCGGCCTTTTCATACGATTGGTGACTGTTGCGCAACTCATCGCTGGAGACAAAGCTAGGATTTCTCGGCGTGGCTATGCTAGCCTGTCCTACTGCTGGGGCGGCCCGCAGCCATTCTGTCTAACAAATAAAACGATAGAAGTATTGACTCAAGGCATCGAGGTCTCTGTCCTACCGCATACCCTCCGGGACGCCGTAACAGCGCTGTCTTCCCTCGAGCTCGAATACATGTGGATTGACGCATTGTGCATAAAACAGGACGACGCGCTGGACAAGGAAGTTGAGATTTCCCGGATGGCTCTGTATTACGGCAATAACACGGCGACGATTTCTGCGGCGTCGGCGGCCGCTTGCACGGAAGGCTTTCTTTCCTCTATTAATCCCATTTGCCGCGATACTTTCGCGGCCGGGCCGTTCCGCATCTCACTCGCCACTCCGGAAGGACTGGGAAGTGTACAATCATCGCGATACACGAACCCCCCGCCCGAACCTATTGCGTCGCGCGGTTGGACGTTCCAGGAAAGCCTTCTCTCGCGCCGTCTGGTGATATACGGTTCGCGAGAGGTCTATTGGACCTGCAACACTGTGACTGGCACGTACGGGGGACCAGACGCCCTGTCCGATTCGAAATATTCTACTGATAATGAAGAACTGCTCGGGACGACTCGCAATCTGACCAATTTTTTACAATACCCATGGCGAACCACATGGGGAAATGTGGTGAGGCAGTTCATGACGCGACGGCTAGGGGTCGAGTCGGATAAACTCCTTGCTATTGCGGCGCTCGCATCTCGTATGGCAGATGAAGCAATGAAGCAAGGAACACTCCTGATTTATATAGCAGGCCTCTTTGTAGATCCGCGGTCCATCGTTAGTTGGGCCGATGCACTCTTGTGGCGCGTGGACTCGCCCAAACGTGCTGGGACGTATCGTGCGCCGTCGTGGAGCTGGGCGTGTGTTGATGGTGACTTTGGAGGAGCGCCGGGCAGTATTTCGCCTTTTCCGCATGAAGTCAAGAAGTACCAATTTGATTTCCAAGCGACAGAGTTCTCGGTGGACTTGACACACCCCTCGGCTCCGTTTGGAAGCATCCGAAGCGCCTACTTGATCGTGCGGGGTTGGGTGAAACGGCTCGGTGGTAGTCTGGAGACAGTCACGAGATTCTCACGTCCACATCTCATTATACAGGGTGAGATAGACAGGACCGAGGCTGGCTTGTATGTCCTTGGGGACACAGCGGAGGATGCTGAGTTGATTCAAGCCGTCGTGAGAGGGCAAGAAAACGAAGTTGAAGTACACATTTTAGAATTGATACCGCCATTCCTTCCTAGAGGAAGGCCGTCTGTGGGATTGGTCCTTAGGGGACGGATTGGGGAGCAGATGGTGAGGATTGGGACATACGTACTCTATGCAAAAGCTGAGTTCTTGGAGACCTTTTTTGATGACCTAGCGGAGGGCTTACGGCTGGTTTAATGGGGTCAAGTATTGCATTTCGAAACTTATATTCTGCATGCATGGTATATACCTGGGCCATGACGGCGCATCACTCTACGACGTCCGGGCGTCAAGGGCGCATATAGTGTTTCATGGATTTTCTTCTAGGCATGCATGTGTGCAGATACCCAGAACCTAATGAGTATTACTATAACTAGAATTCGCACATTTTGGGAGGAGGGGGGAACCTACACATCTCGATATAACCTGTTTCTAGTCTTTTAATCTTGTAGAATTATTCCAATTTCACGTAAGATTATTTTTCAAATATTACAACACCTTAAGGCAAGCTGAGCCCAGCCGAAACTAAACAATTTAGAAAGTTAAAATCAATGTTGACTTGTTATATTGTTTGCTGTCATTTACAAATGCGATAATGATTCATCCCGACCGACGCACAAACATCTTTGCATTCCATGAATTATAATTATTGACTATCCATCCCTGATAGTACCACTGACCTCCGGTCATATATAGTGCGCTATATCACCACCCAATGCGTATTTTACCTCTCGTTACATCGTCACTCGGTCTCGGACGCATCAATCCAAAAGGTTCGAGGGAACACAGAGCGTTGGCGGTACATTCTGCCATTATAGCTATTAGCATTACGTCCTGAATGATAGGCAATCACGGCGCCGACTCACGATTAAGCTAGGGGGTATACAACAAACAGACGTCTTCTGAAACAAAGTGCATTGGTCCTCGAAGTTCTGTTCACTGAGCGGCAGGATAGCTGTCGAGATAGTTAGCACTTCCGCTGTTCGGTTCCAGGGGTTTGTATAGAGCGAGGTTGCCTCACCTAACTGGCATCTATATAAATCCAGGGTTAGCTAATTCTATAATATAGTCCAGAAAACAAAGACGGCAGACTTCCAGGAGATACCGAAGAAAAATAACGTACTCAGTCACGTTGCCAAGTACGCCGCGGTCGCAGCAGTAGGCAGCATCGAAGATGTCGGTGGTGTTGCAAGGGGCATAAAAGAGATCCTCTATCTCAGCTGGTACGGCCTGGAACTGCGGCAACGCCCAGGCTAGGCTCAGGTGAGCGATGATGATAGATGCGAAGAACTTCATGGTGAGATGAGATGCGTTATATGCACTTGAGAAACTGCCGGGTAAAGTTTGATCTTTGGAAGGCTCGGTCCATTATATATACGCGGTTATAGTTGAGGATTGAGAGAGCATTGTTCGCTAATAAGAAGTAATCTCCCATATTGATATTTCAGGGCTATCGCGAACATATGATATAGAGGTGGAATCCGGATTTGGGGAAATTGGAAGCTGTGCCTTGGCATGCAGCGCGACCTTGGAACGATCCATTTGTTATGCATTTTCGCAGAGAAACTTGGGTTTGCCGGCCTTTGCACCTGACATATGGCTTCCCATGTGTTGGAGTCAAGTTTTCAGTTAACTGGGTCATGCGGTTTGATAGGGCAAGTGGCGATGTCACCTTGTTCAAGTTTCGACCTGTCTGCTTATGAGAGGTTGTAACTTGTTGCTATATGCTGAGAATTCCTGTTATAGGATATAAAACACACATTTCTCTCGTCAAAATACGATTGTGGAAAAGCCCAACTAATGGTGAAGTTTGTTAGGTGATGAAGCTGGATTGACGAAATTGCTGTGTTGTGAGTGAGACTTGCTTGTGGTGTTGTCCTGGGCTGCACGTTGTTTCATTACTCTATACACTATAACCAAGTTACGACTTGCCGATTCAACTCTATAACGCAACACAATTACGCAGTATGGTAAATATCGTGTGAGTGAAGATGTCAAGCGCTACCAATGGTCGCAGGCAATGGAATATCACTTTATTTCTATCTGCACCCGATAGACAAGAGAATCAATCTACTTAGACCCGCCATCGAGCAATCGAAGCACATCCTCAGTGTTCCGCACAACGCAGAACTCATCATCAAGAGTCGCCAAGTTGATTGTATGCAGTGTCTCACCGTCGAACTCTCCTCCGTAGTAAGAGCGAGTGAACATAGCCGTGGCATCCGAGACAACAATGATCTCCCCCGCCGGATTATGTGCGGCCGCAACGCCGCCATGCGGATGGTCGACGACGCGTAAGTTCGCTGCCATGCGGACCGAGGTGCTAACACAATGCCCCGTCGTCAGGCCTACGACGATAAGCCGCTGGATGCCGAGGTCTCTGATCTCGCTCTCCAGATCCGTGCCGACAAAGGCCGAGTTGACGTTCTTGGACTTGATGAGCTCACCCGGCTGCGGCGTCGCGTAGTCCATGAACTGCGCGCCGGGACGCGACGGGTGGAAAGGCCCGGTTTCTGAGACGGAATGGTGGCGCACGTGGATTATGGGGGTGTCCTCGGCTGCGCGGAATGCGGCGAGGAGTTTGACGATGTTGGCTTCAAAGTTGGGTGTCGACCTCCCTGAGTAGGAGGGGTCGTTAAAGCCCTGCTGGACGTCTATCAGTAGCAGGGCGGTGCGAGGTGATGTTGTTGTCGCCATGGTGGACTTGGGTTTCTTGTAAGTGCCGGTGTATGTATCGCGATAACAGCGATTGTGAGATAGATAGTCAAATACCTAGGTAGCTCTACTAACCCTCCTGACGACTTACAGCTGGATTTATACCACCATGATTTTCTTATGTTGGTTTTTCTCTTGCTTGCGCTATCGGATGTTGAGTATTAGTCACAGACATTGCCATACCATCTGATCACTATAGGGCGCTAGGAAAGCCGTGTCTTTGTCGTGTGAAGGGCGTCTCATGCATGGCATTAATATGGACATAACGTTTACATGTTGCTTCATAATCAATGAGTCTCGCGTGTTTTGTTGACTAATCAATCAATCAATCAATCAATCAACTCCAAGGCGCCAAGAAGGGTTAATAAATTTGTTCGAGAATATTTCTAAAGCAAAAGAGCGCACACGTTAGAAGGTGCTTAACTTAACGCGCTTTGCGTATTTCTGTGGCACGCACATTTTATACATACCTACCACTAACATGAAAGGGCCGTATTCCTTTTGGGATTTGAATAGACAACGTGAATATCATCAGTCATGTGATCTACCATATTGATGCCGCATTGAACATCTTTCACTTTTGCTTATTTGCAGTATCGTACTCTTACCTACTTTGAGCAGCGTTGCGTCATTCATGCGGGCTGGGGCTCAACGTCGAATTACACGCAGTAGCGTAGCATGCCGCGTCGTCGGCATCAGTCTCAGCCACCGCATCACGACTGGAAAAGCTGGGCAGTGAACCAGCTCGCCAGCTCAGCTATGAAAATAAGAGGTGGGCTAGCGCTTCGAGGTGCCCCGCAATTGGCTACTTCCGGGTATAGGCGCCTTCGGTAGCGACTTTGATAGGCCTACGCTAAGCTCCCAGCTGAAGGGTATCCATTTACTTACCCAAAGGAGTCTAGTTAAAGGTAGACATATACTTAATTAAGCAACTGTCTGAGGCGTTTCTGAGGCAGTGCCTACACGTAGGTCTCTCTAAGCCCTGCCACCACCACTAACCCAATTGTCTTAGCTGTGACCCTGGAAGGACTCAAACACCCGTCTACCCTGCTCGTTCATTTCCCGACAACCTAAACTCTTCATCCTGAAACTTCCATCGTTCATGTAATTTAAGCCTTCAGCTTGAAGCGACGGCTTTTCTACCAACGTCTTCTCGCCCGTTGCCACGACTAAGCTTGCGCCGACCTCGTGTCCCGACTGACACCCGAATACCACTGTCTTCTATTCGACCTGCCCCGGCTGTTTTGGTGTTTCTATTGCCGTTCCAGAACCACGACCGACGTTCCTCACCGTCCGTGGCCGACCCCAGACT
Source organism: Xylaria arbuscula (assembly GCA_022385695.1). Lineage (NCBI taxonomy): Eukaryota > Fungi > Ascomycota > Sordariomycetes > Xylariales > Xylariaceae > Xylaria > Xylaria arbuscula. The sequence goes on from MU279395.1 coordinate 206,407, forward strand.
CTCGAAACGTCTGCAGTGCATGCGCAAATCCTACAGGCGCATTGACATTTCCTTCAGCAACTGCCGCCGCTGCATCGGAATCGTCCCGAGCGTCGAACCCATCGATCGCGTGTGACAGTGGCGGCCCAAACCCTCTCGAATCCGCCATTTCAGTACCGACAGGGGCTCCGATTTCTCGATTCTCGTCTCGTCTCTCGTTCTTCATCTTCTTTTGACGCTTGACGTTTCTGGCGTCGTATCGCGCGCGCCAACATGGGCTCAGGAATATGGAATACAACATGCAACTCCACACTGGAGGACTTGCGCAGTACGTTCTCGCTACAATACGCTTCGATGCCCTTGTCCTTGCCGTATGTGTTCAGTGACAGGGTGCCAAGCGACTCAAAACTATATAGCGGGTTCGACATGCTGACCACTTGTCTGAATTACAGTTGGATCGGAGGAGAAGATCGCTGGTGACCTCACCTTCCATCAGTTGGCTTTAATCATTGCCGGCGGTTCTACCATAGTTGCCTACATTGTGAGCTTCTACCTCATGTGGCAACACGCTCTTAACTACACCAAGCCTCGCGAGCAAAAACAGTATGCACCCTCTTGTCCAATCAGCCCGTAGTGTCTTGGGAAGCTAACCGCGCGACAGCATCATTCGAGTCCTCTTCATGGTACCCATCTATGCGACGGCATCTTTCCTCTCTCTTTATTTCTACTGGCATGCCGTGTACTTCCAGGTTATCAGCGAGGCTTATGAAGCCTTTGCCATCTCATCTTTCTTCGCCCTGATGTGCCATTTAGTGGCCCCAGATCTCCACGAACAAAAGAACTTCTTTCGCCAGTTATACCCGATCAAGCCTTGGCTTCTTCCCGTGAACTGGTTCGCCAAGTGCTGTGGTGGTGACCGTGGATGCTGGAGAACGCCTAAGTCAGGGTTGACGTGGTTCAACGTCATCTGGGTCGGTGTCTACCAATACTGCTTCATACGTGTCGCTATGGCTATCACCTCGGTTGTCACACAATACTTCGACCGGTATTGTGAAAGCTCCAACAGCCCTGTATTTGCTCATGTCTGGGTACGTTTTCATCCCAGGACTGTAGTCTGTGCCCCTATTTGCTGATTCAATGTTTTAGGTCATTGTGATTGAGGCTATTGCTGTTACAATCGCCATCTACTGTTTGTTCCAGTTTTATACACAGTTTAGGCAGTCGCTGGCCGAGCATAAGCTGGGCTTGAAGATCTTGGCTATTAAACTTGTCGTCTTCTTGTCCTTCTGGCAAACGATAGCTATTTCGTTAGCGACCTCATCGACTGTAAATCTCGTCAGCCCGAACGCCAAGCTAGCTTATCCCGATTTGAAAGTCGGTATTCCCAGCTTACTTTTATGCGTTGAAATGGCTTTATTTGCCATACTTCATCTATGGTCGTTTCCTTACGGGCCGTACAAAGAAGACGCCAAGACTACTTTCTACCCTTCTCCCAACCCCGAGGGTGGGGTACCACCCCAAGAGAATGAGCGTGGGCCTAAGAGGGGAGGTTTCGCCGGTCTCAAAGCATTTGCTGATGCCATTAACGTATGGGACATCGTGAAAGCCTTCGGCAGAGGAATTCGCTGGTTATTCGTAGGGGCTAAGCACCGCCACGAAGATCCAAGCTATCAACTCAAAGCCGATACAAGTTATCCTGGACCAAATAACGGTAAAAGTACAGATCACCTACCAATTGCCAATGAGTTTCGCCGGAGTACGTTCGGCTTACCTCGTGCTCCAGGAGACCCGATGCCGGAGGAGAGTGCCGGGCTTATAGCAAATGCTCAGCCCAATCCGGGAAGTGGGTACAAAAGACAAACGAATCCGTACCAAGACTCAACACATCCGCAAGCATATGACGACCATGCGGGACAGGGGCCGTCTACTCATAACACAACCTATACTCCGTATGACGATAGAGGGGACATAGGAGCTGTTGGGTCGCAGTACTATGCCTACGACGCACGTAATGCATACAGTTCTCATCCCGAGGGTGAGGTGGCACCGGGGACTGGGTCGACGACAGCACCGCCGACAACAGCGCCGCAAAGGCCGAGGAATTCGACTCAAGCCACAGTTGGCAATGCGTTATGGGGTCACCAATATGAACAGCAGCACGAGGGTTCGATATAATAATATGCTGGTAGCGGAAACATTTTTTTGACGGGAAGTCATGAATAGCCTTCGCATTGGTTATGGTTGGCCCTATTGGTTCGCCTACATGGGAATGATAAGCGTGCGTAATGTAAGTGTGTCTAACTAAAGTTTTCTGGCCTTCAAGTTTGGCGTTGGGGATTTGGTTTGATTTTTTTTTAAATCTCTCTTTCTCTCTCACGAAGTTAGACAAGAACCTTCTACGTAAGGATATGAAAGTTACTTAACATTCGGCTTCGCTCGCTTTGTTAAAGTCAAGAGAGGGTGGGCCATAGCATCAGGGCTTGGGTCTAGTCCAGGTTGAGCGATATCACGGCGACATCACTGTCTGTGTACTGTACATAATTTTCAGTTCGATTCCATCCATGATTGCGAGCGAGCTTTGGCCTAGGTATGCACGTATATACAATACACTTTGCGCATACATGTCTAGGACTTACCGGATCGTAATGTGTAGTATATATATATATGTGAAAGAATAAAGAAAGGATATAAAACACGCATGCCATTACAGTTACCCAAGATGATAGCGAGTTAGCTAATAATTAAGTATAATGACGACCACTACACTTACAACGACAATTACAGCCATAACAATAAATATGTATCAATACGTACAACCTCCCGAGGTGGATTCAATTTAGGGGACAGGACGTTCTTAGCTAGCTAGGTATAGCCACTGGTTAGTGTGCCTGAAACCAACAGCCAAGAACCAGGTGGGCTGATGCCTAACTCCAACCTCTATTCAGACTGCTTCTCCCTCTAGGAATGATATACGTTCAGGATCTCATCATCGCCATAACGCTGCTGAAATAGACGAGGTTCTTGGTGTTGTGGCGAGTGGAATTGCGGTTGGGCAGCTTGCTGTAGGCATTATTGAAGGCATTCGGAATATCCGTGGTGTCTGGTCTGAATTTCGAGATGCGCCTCAGGATATCGAAAATATCCTTAAAGAATTGGAGGTCCTCAGTCAATCATTGTTCATTCAAAAAGACCTTGAGAATCACCCACATAATAACGACTCAACAGCGGCTATTGAAAGAGTTCTCAAAATTACCCTCAAAAGCTACTCCAAAATTAAATAATACTGCGAAAAGGCTGTCTATCGGACATGAACCCAGAAAAGCGCAACAAAAGAAAGCAATGGCGGGCTCTTATGCAAAAAGACAACATTAGCAAGATTCGTAGGAAGCTTCATCAAGCTGTAACATTCTTAAACCTCGCTGTAAACAGGTATTCTATGTCGGTCCTACTCTCCTCAGTATCCCCGAAACAGTGTTTTATTTCCTTCCCTCCCTCTCACCCTTAGCTCATAAAACATGGTGCTTAAGTCGATACAGTCCCAGCAATTGAAATTGATAACGAAAATATCTTCCCAGCTAAAACAAAACAAACAGCACCATTTCAACTCTCAGGTCGTCAGTAAACAACAGCGAGCGATAAAAGCGGCAACTCAAAGCAGTGCCTCGACCAGGTCTCTCGAGTTTTTAGGTCTAGCCATATATATATGCAATTCTAAAAATCAACTTGCTATATAGAACTCGTCAACCATTCTTAGCAACAAGGACGTTAACGTCGTCTATAATAAAAGGCAGTTCCTACCACATGCCTGGACACATTAAAGAATATTATTAGAACACAACTCTCGTATTTTTGAGGCCTGCGCTGCTGGTGATATTTAGAGAGTAATTAGGTTCTTAGCTACTAGGGCTGCTACTAGGTTTAATGTTAACAAGCAAAAGGAGTTTTTCTTATACGTAAATTTAAATAATAATTATAATATAGCTGGTAGTTATATTAATTAATATTATATATAAATTGTAAATATTAGCTTTTAACATTATTAACCCCTTTGTGTTTAACAAAAATCATTGGCTTTACATGCATAATAAGTTTTTATAAATAAATGTTTATCGCTTTTAACAACATACGGTCAATAAGACTATTTATCCCATGCGTCATTTGTAGTGCTGCCCGGCCAACCTCTATAGGGCAATGCGTCTTCGAGATTAGTAGTGAAAGTCACTGCGACGTATTCTACGGCGTCCACGACAGGTGCTTCGAACTACTAGCCATATCGGTGCCTGAGGAATGGCGATAGTAGCGGATGGAACGAGTACGGAGCACCAACTCTAAAGCTATTACCCCTACTATCCAGCTATCTACCGGTGACCTCAAGTGGCCCGGTAGAGATTGTACCGTCCAGCCACCTGCTCTCCATAATCTTCTGGAGGAATAACTACAACTGCACAGGACAATCGCCTGCGCTGCTAACTACGAACGTTCGGGACGGTAGAAAGCTCCCATCGTAGTCAGCTTACGTTCGCCGCTCATGCCACTTCGTTGTTATAACCATTTCTACCTGAGTCTCCTCCATAATTAGTCGGCAGCTAACGCAGGAGAACGAATGACCAGCGCTGGCTATATTACCCAGTACACTGGCACCATCATAATGGTGTTTTATCACAGCACCAGGAGTATCTCACTGTGCGCATGTGTATCGACTTGATCAAATAATACATATGCCGTCGCGAAGTACGCAGAGTACAAAGAGACATTTGAATATAGCTAGATAGTTGCCCACGAAGGCTTTGAGACCTTCGTTCAACAACAAGTGTCTTTACCTACTCCAGAGCACGAGGTGCCTGACAGGTTGCCAATACAGAGTTATTATTAAATCTCAAAAAGTCCGTACTGTGCCAAATTCCCATCCCTACACTTACAAGCTTCTCAACCATCTGTCGCGATATTCGCTCTCCTGCATCTTCTTCAACAGTTCTTCATACCGTCTACCTTCCGCAATCCCTGCCTCTAAAGAGTCAGGAATATCAGAACAAGTCTTTCTGTCGTCATACTCCGTAGCACCAAAGTCTTTCAGCACCCCCCATCGTTCCTCCATAGTTCTGCAGGCCGCCAAACGCGACCAGTCGTCTGGCTTCCTGGGAGCATCCTCCGGCAATCGCTCATTGCAGGCAGCAGGAAAAGTCTTGACGACAATCACTGCCTGCTTTAGATAAGCAACGTGTAAATCCGGCGGGTAGTGGTATCCATATGGACAATATTGTGAGTCATGTAAAGCCTCAAATTTGAGGCTTGGCCACCATCGACCGCCAAGGCGCATGAGATTTAGGGCGAATGCGTCCTCTCCGTCCTGGTCGTCTGGCAGTTGTTCCAAAGCTGGGGAAGTAGGCGGGATTCCGAGCCACTCGAGCTCGACGCCGAGAAGTCGAGCGATGACAACACCCCCCGTAGAAGGATAAGCTAGAACCTCACAATTGTAAGGCCCGGGGATAGTTCGCAGTCTAGCGCCGGAGTTTGTAACCGCCCTCTTGGTCGCAAGAGTGGCCATGTAGGAGTTCGATGGAGTTGATAGCATTGTTAAAGTTTTAGACTGATGTTTGTTTAGGTAGGTGTATTAGGATCGTAGTGTGATGGCCTTGTTTAATTGGCAACAAACTGATTTTTGGGATGTAAAAGGAATGGAGGACTTTCTAATACTGTGCAACTTCTTATAGTAGGAGAAATTAATGAGGAGGTATCAGGTATTTTGATTACCTAATGAGAGCTTAAAGGACAAGAAAAGTTCATACATCAAATGGAGCGCATGGCCTTGCAGCCAACAACTTTCTTTCATGTCCGGGCTGTCAGCCGATAGACCCATAATAGTCAAACAATAGGTATGTTATACTACATGCTTGGGTCGGTATTGTGCTCCTCCTACACGTAGGAAAATTAAATATCTTAGCGTAATATGATTGTTACATTTTGTTGCTTGCATCTCATATTCACCTGCACATCAACCAACAACTTGATCCTGAAATAACAGTTTTTTCTCTGGTCTTGTGATAGTTATCAAAATTCGAGGATCATGATCTCCTGGTCCGCTCATCCTGCAGCTTTTTCGATATCCCAACAGACAGTTTCATAGAAAAGGAACTCTCATGTTGGTTCTATTTCTAACAATAGCATTTATAACCAACCTCGTAGTAGTATCGTAAACGCCGCACAAGCCCTACATGCTCGAGCGCTAAAAGGATGCTGCCCTTGATCCTACTGCATCTAATGAGAAGATTCAGAGTGTATGTAGTGATAAGAAGGTTTTGCATATATAAAGCATCTCAACCCATCAGTCGAGAGTTGTATGAACGCTCTATCGTCGGTACGAACATCTTCGACGTCACTTGGGCATTGTCTAGCCTTTATTTCCTACTATATCCTTATTTGATTCGATTATCGATACTGTATGATGTATTCCACTATCCTCGTAGCGGTTGTGCTCAGTAGAGCGCACGGCCTACCACAGGCTCAGGTTGACACCTCCGCCGCAGCAGCCCTAGCCGAGGGTCTGTCGGTCGAAGACATGACGGAAGCCTTCCCACCCCGGGATTTAGCAGACATCCAGAATTGGTACGGAACTAGCCTGTTTGGCTGGAAGTAGGTAGCTGCTCCGAACTCCCCTTGTGGCCCGACTCAAATTGATTTGTGTTCAGCGGTTGCAAGGATAAGGACCCTACTTGGAAACAAAAAATTATCGAAGCATATAGCGATGCCAACAAGTTAATCGACTACGACGAGATTAAAGGCAGAATTGACTTCAACTCAGCTGCCGCACTCGAGTATCTGGGCCCTTCAGGCCTCAACAAGTACCAACAGGGTAGTATACAAGCTATATTTGCTAACATGGCTACCGTCAAAGAAGGTTCCAGTCTTTATACGCCCAACTTGATCCGCGTAAGTCTCCGTGGCTATCTTCCATGGCGAGATGAATCTGAAGGCAGACTCACCTGTGCAAGTACGCTGCGACGACCCGAAGAATCTCTGTCTTCCAGATGTTGATGAGCCAGATGAACCTCCTCCATGTCCCGAAGTAGCTGCTCAGGGCGACGAGCAAAACGCTGAGACTATCGCATATGCCAGGAACCCTTTTGAGAACGGAAATGATAAATTCTCCGAGATCAATTTCTGTCGCAGTTACTTTGGCTTTCGTAATTTGGGCAATGCTCTGGCCTATGGAAGCGGGCATTCCAATCCGATAGATAAATCTTACTTGGATAGGTATGAGAGCCGAGGTACCTACTTCTTCCTACACCTCATTATCGATTCACGCTAATGTATGTCGTCAGCTGATATATTTTTACACGAACTCTTCCATCTCGATCTAGCTGCTGCGACGTCCCAGAACGGGGACCGGAACAATCCAAGGATTCGCGACTTACTTATCAAGTTCGAGATAGGTTCGGGTAGAAACAAAGGCAAAAATAGTGTCTGGACTAGGGTCTACGGGCCGCGCCTAGCCAAAATCTTAGCCAGGTTCCAACCGTACCGCCCCGACCAACAACTAGGCGAATTCATACGACAAAGCGCTGACAGTCTCACTATGGTTGCTCTAGCGACCTACGTACAGAATTTATACGACTATTATCCGTACCTCCCTATAATCTACGACCGAATAAATCAGTTGCCCTTGATCCCGCCCAGCGGGAGCGACGATACGCCTGACGCAAGCTCCCTTGTGGCTTACGATGTAAGTAATGTCGACTTCACGACTTTTGATAACTTCACATTAGAAAATGACGGCGGCCGCGGGGTCCCTGGTTGCACATCGGTCTACGAAAATGGATCCGGAGAGGATGTCGAGATCGGTGTGCCGATTGACAGATCCTTGTACCCCGATTCGTACTGGGAGCAGTACGACCTGTGGACTCAGGAAATCAGAGACTATACTGGTGCCAGCCAGGATGAGTCTGGCACGTGCCAGTTTAATATAACGGAGGTGTGGACCTGCGACCCCGCTGAGAGCAACTTATACGCAAGAGTTACACTTTCCAATGCCGCAGGGGCACAGATCTACAGCACGCCATATTCGACCTCAAACCATGGGATTCCAATAAATGATGCTGACCCTTGGCACTTAAAAGAGGAAGGGATGGCGAAGGAACTTGTCATCGTGGGGGAGCACCAGAATGACTATATACAGTTCTACTATGACAGCCAAATGTGGACCACGTCCGAAGGTACGGATGGAACGCCCGACTGTCTGCCACAGTCTGGCAGTTGGTCGGAGGATGGTCCTATGTGCCCCGGAGAAGCGCAGGTATGTCTTAATGTTCAGTCGATATTGATGCGCAAAGCTAACCCTGCTATTCAATAGACAAGGACATTTAAATGCAGTTATACGTGCTGAGAATTCAGCTTTTGCTATGCCTGATTTTCTTTTTTGATATATAAGGTTTCCCTCTGCTACTCTTTACTTACTGCAGATCTACTCTTGGATATTGATCATTTTTGCGGATATACAGTTGTCATTCATTTCACAATCAGCCCTTCATGTTAATTGCTATCACAGTATTAGTAGTGGACACTCTTTTCTATCTATGGAAAATTTAAGTTTATCCATACACGCATGAAAGAAGCATGGAATGCGCCGTATGTCTCGATATGCTATTGATCTATATCATTCACAATGGTTACAAAGATATTTCCAGTTCTAGTTCTATTACACAGGAGGATCTAGGATGTACAATATGACGAGGAGGAGCACGAAGTAAACATAAAGACACTATAAGTAGACCAATGCCAAGGAAAATGTAGATAAGGTTTCTGAGATATAACAATTAACGTGGTAGCCTTTCCCCAGGTCAAGTTCAGCTTAGATCCAGTACGATTTCGATGTCTATCTATTCGACTAGCAGCAAACACTTGGGGTTTGGACACAAGTGGGCCACAGGGTCGGTGCCTCTAGCCTCCACATTGTCTCTTGCTGATATTGGTACAGTGAACTGATTGTATTAGGTCAACTGCTGAGTGGGCTGAAAGCTGGGACTGGATCTACTTTTGGTAACTGTGATAGTGAAGCAGGAGGTGTCTACGACATATGATTAAACATAATGTAGTTTATATCTGCGCAAGCTTGAGTCCTTCTTCCCACCGCCTTTCGAATAATACCTTGGCGTAGTATGATTGTGAAGTGATGTTGCTTCTATCTTGCACTCATCTACACTTGACCAATAATTCGATTCTAAATTAGCAGATTATCTTCCGGATCTTGTGACTGTTTTGACAACTTAATGATAGAATACGCATTGATTAACTGCTGCCTTATATGCCATCGCAATTAATGGATATTTTAAGGCTTTCGCATTAATTCATCTGCCAGCTCGCAAACAAAGTCAATCCATTCGTCCCTAGGCTTTACCTGGTTGACCGCTGGTTTGATCACTCTTTCAAAGCGGTTCCACACCGTGATATACTTGAACTTGCTCTCCCTGCTGGTTCCAATCTGTGTGAATGCCTCGTGCATACGGCCATAGTTTTTCAGCGACCGGAATGCCTGCAGATCGTTCGATCTTCGGTGTACCTCAGCTAGTTGCACTGTGTAGAGGATTACGGCGGCCAGCCCTGACGCCAAAGCCGTAGCGACTGACGAGCCTGTCAGTCTTGGGCAATTATTGACCTTTGCGTCATCATCCCCTATAAAAACCTGGTGGCCCGGTAAAGTGAAGTCGATAAACGACTGGTCACCAAGCGATTTCAAAGCTGCACCTGAAGCCTCCGCTGCGCCGATCTTGAAGATTTCTTTTGTTGAACAGGCCGCTGGGTATGTAGTGTCCCTAAGCGCCCCTATAATAATTGGTAAGTTTCAGGTTGGAAACTTTGAGCTTTTGACGAGTAACACGCGCTCACCTTGGTCTGTAGCAGCGCAGAACATTAAGATATTCTTACTAGCAGCTATGCTGATAGCGTTCCCTAGTTTGGCTACGTCGCTCTGGTTTCTATCCGTCTTCTGAATAGTCCAAGACATGGAAATGATATTCACTCCCCTTTCGATGGCCTCTCGAATAGCCTGTATCGTATTAGAGAACTGCTTCAAATTATGGTTTCACGTTGGTATACCTTAGCAGCACTCTTCGCCGTAATCTCTCTCTTTCCTGGCTCGACGTAATACTCATCTAGGCGTAATATGAAAAGCTTTACATCCGGGCAGACTTTGCAGATCAGCTTGGCCATTGCTGTGCCGTGTCCTCCACCGGAAACATAAAATGACTGGTTCAAATTTTGCTCCTTGTCACGGGTACAGAAGCTTCGACCGCCAATAATTCTGGAGTGAATAGCTGGGTCATTGCCATCCACTCCATCATCGATGAGGGCAACTATTATGGGATCTCTGAGGAGTGATGGGTCACGGATGTCTTTCTTTTGTTCTCTTTCTGCAGTCTGCAGGAAGTCTGCGTATTCTTCCATAGTGGTTATCCATTTGTGTTTTTCGTAAGGGTCATGAATGGTGGCAAGCAAGTCGGAGGTGACTTCAGCCTTGCTGCCCTCCATTTTAACTTCCTTCACCTGAATCGGCTCCATCCGGGTTATAAATTCTGTAATATTATTCTTTGTACGATCACGGGTTTCAAGTCCCTACACTGAACATGAGAGGCTGAAAGATACTGGCTTATAGGGGAGGTGTGTCAACGTACCTGCTGCCAATGGAGATGTACCGTTTTAAGCTTAAGAAGCTTTTTCAGACCTTCAACCTCACTCCACGCGCGCAAAATGGAATTGTTGCCACTCCAGTAAAGATGTGCAACTTGTACGTCAGGGGCAACCTTGTGCAAAACATCCGGAGATAAATCGATTTTCTTCCAATCCCAGATTTCAACACACATGCCTTCGAGGCAGGATTCGATAGTTTCATCACTATGAGCCGGGGAATGAAGGTCTTCAACAATCACCTTAAGAATTCTCTTGACCCCTTTTGTATTCCGCAGCCAGCTGAACAGCAGCAGCATATCTTTGCTACCACTGCTGTTGGATTTAGCTGCACGTGGATCCGTTCTGGGTTTAATGGAATCGTATTCGACTTCTAGCCGAGGTATAGCGACGTACTGGAGGATATCTTCGAAATTAAGATAACTCAGCCCAATTTCTATCCGGTCTTTCGTGATCTTGGAGGTTGTCCCAGTCAGATCGAAGTAGATTTGTTTATCTATAAGAAAATTAGCGTGAACACATAAGCACGTCGGAAAAAATTTATACCCTGTCGGAAACCATAAAGGAACTCGACTGCGTCATCATGCTGTCTGTTGCGTAGGCAGTACAGTCTTAGGAACGACTTCATGTCTTTTACACTCGCCTTCCTTGGCTTAGATTCGGAACTCGTTTCGTCTTTTGGCCATTGATTTCTGTTCCTGTCCTTGTCCGCCGGCGAGTCCATGTTGTTCTTATTGCTATTAACAACACCGGTTCCTACTACATGGACCGTTTGGTTTTTAATAATCACGTTTGGCTGAGAAGAGAATTTCCCGACAGGAGCTCCACCTGGCTCCTGTGCTATGCGTGGCCGCTCTGAGGTTTGCAGCTTCCATTCCTCCATTGAGGTTTCAACTCGCTCCCTCTGGTCGTTGCTGCCATAGCTGCCCTTGAATTTTTCCTCTTTAGAGCTGATCTTGTTCGACCGTCTCTTGTTCTCTGCCTCAGACTTCTCTTTTTTAAGTGCTTCCTCGTAGGTGTGCTCAAGATATAAGTAAGGTGACAGTGACCCTTTTTGGGGGTGTTCATATGTTTGGTCGAGAACCCTGTCGCATTTGCCTACAAGCGTCTCAACGATTTTGACCTGACCCTCATCGCATCGCGCATATTCCACAGCAAGATGCAATGGGGTCAGACCGCGCTCGTTCAACGCAATGAGCGTGTCGTCACTAGCCTGTTTAATCAAGAAATTTATCGTATCGTCATTACTAGATTTTTTTCTCTTAATGATGGCCTCATGCACGCAGTTGGTTGATTTTGGGTTAGTGGGGTCCTTGGGGGTGTTCAGAATCCTGGGGACATCGGAGTGAGCCTCACACATAACCTTCGCCAGCTTGAAATTTCTGTTGGATATGGCGGCGAATAACGGTGTTTTTCCATTCTTGTCGCTCTTCGCAAGGAGGTCTACTTTCAGCTTAACCAGGGCCTCTATGAAAGCTTTTATCTTCTCAGGGCTTGGCATGACATGCCTATCTTCTTCTGCGATATAATGCAACAGGTTCATGTCCTTGGTGCACTTCTTGGATAGAATGCTTTCGTGCTTAGAGAGAAACTCCGACAACTGCGCAGAGTCGTTCAAATGATAATCTCCGCTCTTAATATCATTCTTTCTTTTGCCTTTGCAAGCTTTGAGGTCAGCGATGATTTGGTCAAAAGTGTCCTTCGTCTCATTCTTTTTGCGTGTATCCTCATCCTCGTCACTAGAACTGCCTAATTCGGAATCGCTCTCGGGATCTGACTGCGATTTGTCCCTGCCATATTCTTCTATGTCGTCTAGGTGGTTTGTGGCATTGGAGTCACCGTCCGAGATCACTGAGGTCCTCATGCTAGGAGATTTAGTTTTAGCAACTATGCTTGCAGGCAGTCGTTCAACAATAGCAGAGATAGCCGCAGCGGTAGCTTTGGTTGAATTGGTGAGAGTGTATCTCATTGTCAATGACGCCCCGCAAGGTTGCACATCACGGGGAGCGAAGACCCGAGAACACTAGTATTCTGGCCCCCAAAGTCTTTCGGGGAAACCGGAACAAGTGTGACACTCCAACTGCATCAAGGATGCATCACAGGTCAATCTATGTCTGCGAAATTCAGCTCCAGGCAATACCTAGTATAGGAGCGATCGACAAGCCCGCGGCTATGCGAATAAACGTCCAGTTGTTATCAGCTGCTGACTTGGAGTATTAGGTCTGCTCTGATACGTTGATCAATGTCACTGCATCAGCCACCAATACCGTCTCACATGCTCACCGCATAAACTAAAGTCAGACTGTGCAGGCACTGGTCAAGAGCCTATATATCAAGAGGACTTATCAAAGGTCCCCGTAACACTACATAATATTTCTCTAAGTGGAGTGTACACCGAGCCCTCAGCCAAAAGATCTATCAGCTTTCAAATGGTGCTTCGAATGATGCTTGAGCAAGCTCTTGTAGATTCACCTCGCTTAGCGAACTTGCATCGTAATGCCGAAGTTTGTTAGTTGGGGGCAGAGTTGCATCGTAAAGGATGGGGTCGTCCTTCGGAGTGCGACCGAATAGTTGCGTGAACCCGCTTATCAAATCAACCTTGGACTTAATTTTGAATGTGCTGAAGAAGTCTTCGTCACCATTCCTGCGTGACAGGAGAACTGCAGTACGCAGATAGGCTGGTACGCCAGTCTTCAAGGTCTGGTTCTCAATGAGTGTCCACGCGGCCGTATTGGGAGCGCCATAGTTACGGCCACCATGTGGCAGGTCTATGGTGCCAACTATCGTGGTTGCGTCCTTGGTTTCGCGTCTAATTGTGTTCTCCCATTTCCAGAATCCACCGAGCTCGGCGCTCAGGAAGTTTACTCCAGCTTTTGCCTCGCCGCCTTTGGTGACAGTCTCCATCTGTGACGTGGGCCTGAGTACCATTCGTCCCTTGTTCGAAATTTTCAAAACTTCCGGCTCTTGGCCACTTTCTGAGCTGAAAGAAAACTCGATGTCGACTGTACTAATGCGCCTTGCTTTCTTTCGCGGGTCGAAATGGAATTCGTAGACAAGGAGTGTCGCTGGGCTCACATCATTGTTGAGGAATCCATGGATAACATCTACACAATTGCACCGGATATCAATGACACCTCTCCTCTCTACAACATTAGTACGCTGTAGAGGATATGAAGGGTCATTTTGGGTGCGGAAGTCGCTGCCTTCATCGCCGCTTTCAATAAGTCTAATCTCAAAGGCGGGAAGCCTGTCGTCAGCCTCGAATTTTTCAGTCATGTCGGATAAGATGTGTCAAGAATATGGACTTCTGAGTCATAGCAGGGTACAATTTGGTATTTGTAACTGTCAGAAGCTTTGCTATAGGGGTTACATAAATTCTTTTTGTCGCAGGAAGAAACGTAAACTTCCTGGTGGCGTAGGCTGTAACCACGAATACTCCCACTCTCGGTATCGCCGGTGCGGAGTGACCCGAAGCAGAGATGTCATTGGGTGCCCCTACCCTCCTTTACTACAGTCAGCATGCCACTTGCATATATTGATTAAATTATGGGACGATCCTGATTCCGCCCCCAAGTTCGGCAGAACTCTTCGCATTCAATCACACTCAAGAGTTACACTTGGCTGTCAGACTGCGCCTGACGAGGGGAGAGTCGGATTTCACCATTTTATCCTTGGTACAGTAGGATTATTGGTATCGATCAAGTAAAGATAGAAGCAGCCTATGTGTTAGGTTCATCAACTAATCTCCTTAATACCTTCAATACTAATATTGACGGAAAAGGCTATGATGTCTGATCAGTCAGATGCCCCACCATACACGAGTTCCCCTGGATTTCCACCACGCGAGAATATCGACGGCAATGTTCAAAGTCCCGAGGCAATCTGTCCAGTGGATGATGTCTTGCATCACGTAAAGGATAGTCCGAGTGATCACGGTAGTCATGACGATTCGAGTAAATCCGAAAGTGGCTCACAAAAAAGCCTGAAGCCAAAATATTATGCGTTGGATGATGCTGAAGGTAATCCGTGCGAACCACTGCCAGAAGGTCAGGATCTACAAAAATCCCTTGGACAGGACGTCGAGGGGCTTGAGACCCTCTGGGATCGTCTGCCCCCGCCCCAGACGGGACAAGATGACGAGGACCTTGGTCCCGTTGACCTTGAGTAAGAAAAGTTAGTCAACATAAGACAATGTGGAGAGTTGACCAAACAAGTGTTGTAGTTGTTCACGGCTTTTTCGGAACACGACAATTGCCATGGGAGAATCCCGGAGGGGGGTGTTCCAACTGGCTAGATAAGTGGCGGAATCGTGACTGTAAAATAATGAGTTTTGGCTATGATGCCTCGGATCTTCTGTCAGGAATTCACACTCAAAAGTCGATCAGAAGCTTGGCAATCAAACTCTTGGAAGATCTGAAAAGCGAAAGACAACAATCTAACCAGGTTCGGAATTTCACGTTATTTGGCATGTACAGCACACTGAAACTCCCCAGAAGCGTACGATCCTAATTGTAGCTCACGACCTGGGAGGGATAATCGTAAAAGACGTAAGGAAACCCGTAAATGCGTCCCTCGACTCATCAAGAGCTGACTCTATCAGGCCCTAACGGTATCTGGACTGAAACCCGCACAATACGCAGAGATATTTGACTTTACACGCCTCCTCGTGCGTCACCAGGAATTACAATTCTCTTAGCTAAGCTAACATTGAGCAGGTCTTCTACGGCTGCCCTCACAGATGCCTGAATGAAAGTGATATGGAGGACAAGCTGAACAGGTTCTTATACCGTCCTGACCCGTCAGGAAAACTAAATTCGCCTCTAGTAGCGCGGTCGTCGAGGGATCTCGCCAGAGCTGTTGTCGACATCAACCATCTCTATATTGACTCGAAGCATATATTGCGAGCTTACATCTTTAGCATCTTCGCACAATCTGACGTTACTCTGGACAAGGTACGCCAATTGTTCCTTATTAATGGCATTTGAATACAGCAAAGCAAACAGTCATTGACAAATTTAGGTATTTGACCATTACACCAGCACCATGGGTGTGCCATTCGAGGTGCCCGTTGCTGGCGGCTTTGAGGATGACAGTGGTGACGTCGGGGGTCGGGTTTCTCGAATGAGTTCTTGTAGGTCCCAGACCAATTCACCGTCCCGCAGGTATTTATAACTGACACAAGTTCAGCAATCCGGTTAGACATCAACTCAATAGAAAACGAAAGAATGCTATTGTCTGCTGCCTCCCCCTTATCATCGCTGAGATCGGGCCCTGGCCCTGGCCATCCATTCGCCTGGATCAGCAACGACGAGGAGTACAAATCATGGTATAATCAGAGGAAACCTCAACTGCTATACGTATTTGGAAGCTTTGATACACAGTCCGCATCGGAATACATTTTCTATGATCTGGACAAACTTCATCAGCGGCTAAACGGTCAAGTTGTTGTTTATTTCAGCTTCGATCGATATGATATAAGGCGGAATCACATTCGAAATATGTTGGCTACTATCCAAGTTCAAATATTGGGTCATTTCCCATCGCTAGTGGATACCTTCCGGATTCAATTTGCGCAACATCGACGGGATCGCAGTTTGCACTACAAGGACCTACTCCACTGGTTCGAGTGGTATAAATGCACTGGCGAAGTGGAAGGGATATCATGCGTTTTCAACAATTTCGACGAATGCGAGCCGACATCGAGGAAATCATTTCTTGATCAGCTGCGTTACATTTCGCAAACACAAGAACCACCATTACGAGTTCTTGTTACGAGCCGCCAGCCGAGGGCACTCCTGGAAGAGGTCTCTGATTGGCCAGCTTTAGACCTAGACCGATCGGCACCTCAATCAAATCAGAACTCTAGCGCTATGTCATGTGAATCCCTCAGCAAGGTACATTCTAATGCTCGAATTTTCAGAAGTCAAGCCAAGCTCGAAATTCGTGCAATAACCGAACTCGAATCCGACGTCCAGAATCTCATTCTTCACCACGTGGTGGAAGATGAACGATGGCCTTCAGAAACTTCAATCAGAGACATATTTGGGCCCTCAGAGACAATAACTCTAGAGTCTGTCGTTTCTAGAATTCTGGATAACGTTCCTGATGAAATATTTGTTATCCAGACGTTGACATTGGCATTGTACGCAGTTAGGCCTCCTACTGTTTGGGAACTTGCGGCGACGGTTCATATCATGAACAATGATAACGCCTCAGATCTGTCCTCAAGCTTAGTGGCAACGAATGACGTGCGAAAAAAAATCAAGGCGTGGCTTGCAGGAATTATAACTCTATCCCAAGCAGAGATATTCATCTCGACAGATCGAATACGACAGGCGCTATTAGCTGAGCTTAGCAACACTGCTGGCCTATCTCGCTTAGCCGGCTGCCTGACTCCACAGGTAGCTCATGAAAATATCGCCAGATATTGCCTCCATTATCTGTCGTCCGAAAGAGCGAAAGTGGAATTAGAAGCCCTTTACAACATCTCTCAAAATTATGATACCCACTTCGCCATACTATGCGATCGCACGAGCCTATTAGATTATGCTACACAATTTTGGATGCATCACCTTGCCCTCTCAATAAAATCCATAGCGCCAGATGATAAAGTAACGCAAATGCTAGAATCCTTTCACGAATCCGGTGCCGAATCCTCCTGGTGTAGAGCGCACTGGGTATTGGCGAATCCACTTACAAGGAGTCGTCAACCAGCTGAGTCCATGTACCCCCTATTAGCCGGCAAGGGTCTCGCTGCTCAGGCTGAAAACTGGTGCAGTGGAGAAAGAGATATATTGGCTGCACTGATCGAAGCGAGCTTCAATGGGTCAAGGCAGACTCTGCACTCTCTGTTACCAAAGTTGAGATACTCAGTAGAGTCTCTGCAAGAAGCGCTTATTGGCGCTGGTGCCTTCGCCGATGAAGCCGCTTGGGCTGAGTTGATCGCTTATACCCGCGAGAATTATCCCGAGTTTCCATGGGTGGCCCAGGTATCATTAGTGTGTCGGGCTAGCTGGTTAGAACAAGAGACAGTATTAAGTAAACTATTGGAAGTCGGCTGTCCGGCTGATGGGCAAAGTGCCGACTTGGAAATGTCCGCATTATATCGAGCGATTGCCATGAATAATGTGTCTATTGCAAAGGTCCTTCTGGAACACGGAGCGAACCCAAGAAGAACCAGACCTGGTGGAATCACACTTGTCGAATTTGCAGCCCAGATGGGACACGCGGATATGATTAGATTACTTGCAGAATATGGCGTGGATTTGAATGCTATACATGGCTTGAGAATGACGGCCATGTATCACGCTTGCCTTTGGGGAAACTATCAAGCAGTGGAGGCACTCTTATCATTAGGTGCAGACCCGAACATAAAAGCGACTGGCAACCAAGACGACCCAGCATGGTCCCCTAACTTGTGCACTCAATGAAGAGCACTTAGAGTGCACCCGTGCCTTATTGAACGCTGGGGTAAATCTCACAACCCTCGGTGTACATGGAGTGCCCCTCTACTATGCAGTCAACAGGGGACTTCTTGGAATATGTCAGGATCTCCTGGACTTGGGTGTGGACCCCAACAACCATCCTGGCTCGCCTCCAATGCTTGTGGGGGCGGCCACTTCAGCAAAGTCTAACAATCGTCTCTCTATAATCAAACTCTTGATTGATAAAGGGACACATCTGAATGATGTGGACAAATACGGACAAACTGCTTTATGGTATACATGTTTGTTGGATGATCCTCAAATGCTGGAAATTGCTACATTACTGCTTGAACACGGTGCGCACGTAAATCATCAGTCCCAATGGGGGGCCACACCGCTGCATATTGCCGCGTATCGAGGCAAAGTTGATTTGTTGCAACTCCTAGTAAAGAGTCCCGGAGTCAACCTCAATGTGTTGGACAATCAAAACCAAACACCGTTGCATGTAGCCTGTAATAACGAAGAGCTCGTTAAAATCCTCCTGGAAGCTGGAGCTGAACCCAACGCAGAACCTGCAGGCGCCCCATCAGTGCTGTATCGGGCGATAATAAGAGGCTTAGAGGAGGTGGTTAGGCTGCTGGTCCAATACGGCGCTCGCATTCATAACCCAAATGGAGAAACCAGTCAATATGAGCCAATGGAAGTAGCTGTCATAGAGGGCAGATCGAATATTCTGAGAATCCTCGCTGATGGCGGGGGCGATGTCAATCGGCGATTCGCAGATAATTATGACCGCACCGTGCTTTTTCAAGCCATCGACAGCGATGCGTTAAGGGCACTTCTGGAGTTCGGCCCAAAGCTCAACATCCAGGATGATAATGGTTATGCGCCTCTCCATCTTGTAATGCGTTCTACGCCTGTTGAAAATGTCAAGTTGCTAGTCCGTGCCGGTGCCGATATTAACCTGCTCTCCAAATGGAACACTACACCTCTACTCGAAGCATTATCGGAAGGTAATGAAGCGGTAGCGGACTATTTGCTGTCGAAAAATGCTGATACAGGCCCTGTATCCCAAACAGGCGGTGGTGGGCCTTTGCACGCCGCCTGCAGATGGGGCTGGGTGAGCATAATAAAGAAGTTGATTGAGCGGAAAGTAGATGTCAACCTGGTGTTACCTGGTCAGTGGGGCTCGCCACTTTCAACACTCTTTAGCTATTTTCGGGGGACCACTTCGGAGATCCAAACAGAAATCTTGAATGTTTTGATCGAAGCTGGAGCTGACGTTACAAAACCCAGTGGGCTTATTTACGGCACGGTTGGCGTGGCTGCTGCTTGGGGCGGCGTTGAGGAGCATATCAGCAAGCTGGCATCTGAAGGAGCAAGCTTCGTAGCTAGAGATACCATGGGAAGGCTGCCACTACATATCGCCGCTGTGCGCGGAGACATCGGTGTATTTACCGCCATCCTCAACGCCGGAACGGAACCCAGTGCGAGAGATAATGCTGGGCGCAGCATCGTGAGCTGGGCTGTACAAGGCGGCAATATTGAGCTATTTGAGAAAGCTTTGCAGCTGGTTGGGGACGAAGCTATCAACGAACAGGATATAACGGGCTGGACACCCCTTTGCTGGGCGGCCAGAGGTTCTGGCACCTATCGCCAGAGTTTAGATCATGACAATCAACAGGCAATGATCTCGGCACTCTTGAGGAAGGGGGCGAACAAATCCATCCGGTCTAAAATAACAGGCAAAGAATACACACCCGAAGGTATTGCGATATATCACAACCGTGACGAACGTATCATAGAGCTTCTCGCTCTTCATAACGGAAAAGGAGACGGCATACCAGCCAGACCAAAACAACTTAAGTATCCTGAAGGCGACGGTTGTGATTTCTGCCTGCTAGTAAGCAAAGAGATCTGCTTTCTCGGAATTGTAGTCAATACTAATTCAGAAACTAGGCTTGTTGGGGGGTTCGACACTACTGCAGTGTGTGTCAGAACGTGGTCTTCTGTTATAAATGCTATGAGGTGAGAGATAAAATCCACCCTTCAGATCACGAGCTCGAGACTGTCGGACCGGAATTTGAACTATCCAGCGATACCACCTCATCGCATCACTCATCTCCGTCTCAATCAACAAGTGAATCCAGTAGCACTTCATCTAGCAGTGATGCGGAGGAGGCGAGCGGGGATGAAGCATAGATATAAAGTTAGAAAACTGCATCCATATGTCACAAATTGAATCCGTTAAGAAGGCAAGGATTTTAGTTATCTCTGCGCAAGCTTGAGTCCTTCCTCCCGTTTTCTTTTGAAACGCTCATTACTGAATCCAAGAGTATTCGCAGCTTGTTCAGGTAAGGCAAGATAGTCCTCATCCCTGATAGCCTGTCGCACGTCCTAAGTAGTCGAGGGACTTGTGATTAGTATCTTGTATACCGCATCCCTTCTGTTTGTCAATTCAAGCAGGAAACGTAGCACATCAGCCATTTCCTGCAATGATTCTTCCCCGTTGCATGCGTAGAAATTGATCCCATCAAGGACACAGAAGACAGTCTCGTCTCTGTTGACCTGCTCTACAAGTCGCCCAAATACATAGCAAAATGCTTGGCTTTCGCCAGCGTCCATCTGATACGCAACCTCGGGGTTAATGAAGCTAAGGTCGAAATGTTGCTGCTGCAATAGTTGAGCGAGCAAGCTCATGATGAGGGTCCTAGCCCCGCCATATTCATCGTACGGGTGACACCCACAGAAGAACGAGACGGACTTGAATCTCTCGATGCCACGCAAGTTCTGTATCATTCTCGCGCAGAAGAACGAGATGAGTGAAATTGGAAGAGGTTCACAGTTGCCATGGACCAGAAGCTCATTCGAATTGGCTTGGACTAACCATTCTCGAAGCTGTTCGGATTTCATAACTTTTTCAGTACAATCTTGACTCCTTGAAATGATCCGTTCTCGTTGTTGTATTATATATTCGATGTCGACTGTTTCTATGCCCGCCATATCGAGGAATTCGGGAAGTTCTGCTTGTTTAACGATACAGTTAGATACTGGGAGTGGCTCTGGCGTGATGGAACGATAGAAAAGCTGCTCAAATCTTGCTCGTTCGGCTATTTTTGGTTTAGACTGATCAGTGTGTTTGATGAAGCCTGGAGGTAAGTTCTTACCATCTCGTTTCTCAATCTCGCGCTTGAGAAGTTACTTTTCTTTCTCATATCTGACTTCCATGGCGATGATGTGATCCTTGAACAGGGTATGCAAACCCTTTTTTAAACCTCTTTCCGCGCGTTCCACCACTGTTTCTATTTCCTTGCAGCCTAGTATCTGTCAGTACAGACACTTCTTAGTCAATTCGCAATATTTACCACTTTGGATGTCTTCAGCTATCTGGCTACCTGTTACCTGTTTATGAGCAGTGTCGGCTTCGTTCATTAACTCCTTGCCGACCTTGCTGGTATCCTCCAAGTATGAAAGTAACGACTCTTCGTATTTCTCACCATTCCAGACAGCTTTTAATCCCTTGATCACTATTTCGCATTAATTTTTACTCATGATCAAGTATGACGTGGTAGGAGAGAATTGTTAATCCTTGACTTGGGGAGCACCATAGAACTCACCCATATGTTTTGTGTAATAGCCAATGACCTCTTCTATCGCTTTGAGTATTGTTACATGAAGAGTGACTACCGCTTCGACGACTTTTGGCTTAGCCGAATATATTTCAACATAGGTCTCAATGAGATCAAAGTTCTTTTCGAGTTTCTCAACGCCATCGGTGACTTCTCTGCGGACTTTGCTTGTTTGTTTGAATGCCTGTTGACCAGTCGATTGGGTTAGGTTGTCTAACCAACACGGCGCGCTACAGTGCACATACCTCGAGTATGAATGTCAAGGTACCAACGATTGGTTTTGCGTAGTTAATGTCTTGTACGACGCGTAGTCCTCGGTCGAGAGTATTGGCTCTTTTCAACGCCCCTTTAAAGCCAGTCTTCGTAGTGTATCTATTATAAGTTGTTGCTGCTTCTTCCAGAACTTCCAGAACCTCGCGCCAGTTGGTTTTCGAACGAATGCTGCTTCCTTTCTCAAGTTGCCCCCCCAGTTCTGTAGTCTGATTACCACCTGGTCAAGTGGTTAAACTGACCCCGAATAGCTAAGCCCTCTACCCACTGCTGTCCTAGGTAGGGAACGAGTACAATTGAGTATACTCGTAAAATTAGCAATGCGCCAACGGCGCCTGAGGTATTGACGCCAAGAATTCGATATTAATGGGACCCCGAAGGGTGTTGGGTGCAAGTCTAATAGGGCCTATGATTACAATTCTCCTACCACACCCGGCCAGCACTCCCTCGCCGAAAGACCTCAAAGGCAAAACAACTCATTGCAATATCTCGCTACATCCTGTCGACCTGTAAAGTAAAATCCACTTTTACGGAAACTGCACTATTCCCAATTAAAAGATCGCATTGAATCGCGCTTCGAACATCGCCGCCACTAATACTTACAGGTTAAGTCAGAGGTAGGGGTCCCGGGCCACACCCTCACGGGCTAGTTACCCGCCATTACCACTACTTAATTAAAGCCCAATTTTTTTAACGAAATTGCTTGCAATCGCAATTATTTAGTGTTTTTTACTAAAATACAGTTTTTAATTTTAGTTTTATTTTTTATAATTGCCGTTTTTAGCGTAATTAAAAGCTTTAATATATTATAATTGCTAGCTTTATTTTTATATAAAACTTTATGCTTTAACTTTTGTTATATTTATTATATGTTTGTTATATAAATTAATTGCTTATTTAATGCTAGTTTTATTTTTTTTTGCTTTAGTTTTATTATTTTTTAAAGTTTAACTTTGAAATAGCTAACTTTAAATTTAAAGCTTGTAATTTTTTTTGCTTAATAATTAAAAGCTTTGCTAGCTTTTTAAATTATTAGCTTTTATACCGGTAAATTAAAAGCGTTATATTTAAACGTAAATTTTTAATAACTTTAGCAAAAATTTTAACTAATTAAAAGCGTTATAAAGTTAAAAAAAAGCTTAAAAATAAAAAACTTTAATATTTTAAATTAATTATACTTTAAAAATACTTTATTTATAGCTTTAATAATATTTTTTAACTTTAATATTATATATTTTAATAATAATAGCTTTAATTAATTTTATAAAAATATTTTAAAAATTGCTTATATATTTTTAATTATTTTAAGCATTATAATTTTATTTTAAGCTTTTTATAATATTTTTAAAACTTTAGCTTTTAAAGGTTTAATTTTTAAATTTATAGCAAAACTTTTGCGTATATATTTTTAAAGCTTTTTTTTTAATAATAAAAAAACCTTTATATTTAACGTTTATATAATATAATTATAATAAAGCTTATAAAATATTAGCTAAATTTTATTTAATATATAAATTATTAAAAAAAAATTATTTATATAATTATTATAGCTATTATAAATTAATATTATTTATTTATTATTATAATAAGCTTAAATTATTAAAATAAAAAGCTTTTAAAATTATTTTATAAATTAAAGTTTTATTTAAAAAATTATTATTATTAAATATTAATACTTTTAAAAATAATAAATAATAAAAAAGCTATATTATTATTATTAATAATTTTTAATATTATAATTTATTTACTTTAATTAATAATTTTTTTTTTATAAATAATATAATAATTATTATTAACTTTTTAAATAATTTTTATTTTATTGCTATTATATTAATAATTTAATATAAAGCTAATTAATTTTAAAGCATTAAATTAATTAAAAAAAACGTTAATATTAATGAAACAAAGCTTAAAAAACAACAATAAAAAAAACAACAACAAAACAACAACAACAATTAATATAAAAAAATGTATGTAAATTATATAGGCAATGGCATAGCCATTGCTATAAATGGTGGCTCATAACTTGGTTGACTAGTTACGTATGGTAAGTAAGTGGCTAAGGTAGGTAGGTAGGTAGGTTGGCCGACGGCCAACCCCTTAATATAGCTAGGAATTCGGGCTATCATCGGCCCGATCTCGGCTGCGCGCAGCCGTAAGCCTTCCGAATAGCCGGATCAACGGCTACACCAGGTGCCTGGCACCTATAACCACCAGCCCTGTTGCATTAGCTTTTATTACATTATTAATTTTTAAATAATTAATTATTTTTGATTTTATAAACTTTATTGCTAGGTTTTTTTTTAAAAAAGTTATAATATTAAAACTTTTTAAGCTTTTTTATAACTTTAAAAGCAATTAATATATAATTAGCTATAATTTTAAATTTTATAAATAAAAATATATAATTTAATTTAGCTTAGCTAATAATTTAATATATTAATTAAGCTTTAAAATATAATAATAAAATTTAAAAGCTTTAATTAATTTTTTTTTAAATAAAAATGCTTTTAAATTTACAATATAAAATAATTTTTAAAACTTTTTACTTTATTATTGCTTTATAAATTAATATACTAAGTTAAACGTTGTAATATATTTGCGTTAATTGCTTTTTATTATCTATAGCAGGCATTATAATAAAAAGCAAAAAAAAACGATTAAAAAAAAGGTAAAGAGCAAAAAGTGAGATAAAAGTTAGTAGAGTTATTTAAATAGGCGTAAAAACGCGTGTCGCGTAAAAAGCGGGTGGCGGGGTGGCCTGTGAGGGTGTGGCCTGGGACCCCTACCTTTGATTTATTGGTACCTAACGACCATACTAGCACTCGCTCAACGTGCTTTTTCCTCAACGCAAAGGAACGTCGAATCTGGTAAGAATGCCAACGATTACCTTGCTTCGTGGCTTTAAGGTCCTAGTGACGGTTTTAGACGCCTTTTTGGAAGCCAATAATCTTGACGCCACATATGGTAGCCCACCACTTTCAAATCGCGATCAAGCCATCTCAGCACTGCTCTGCGACAAGGCGGGCGCAGAAGCTGGAGACCCTCGTGTCTTCATATGGGGATGACGATAGCATCGGAGCTATCGGCTTTTACGTTGTCTACACTTACAATCGTGGTTGGACACCGCAAGTGCTTTATGATCGCATCAAGGTAGTACACTTTTATACCGATTCTGTCAGATTTGGCACTGTCTGCTGACTTGTGATCGAGGCTCATGTTCATTGCGACCAATGCGATGCTACTTTTGAGGATTTCACGGGGAGGCAGATCCATCGTAAGAATGTACATGGTTCTTCTGAAGGCACCAACCCACCCCCTGAGGCATGAACAATACACTTCGGCACCAAAGAAGGGTCTGTTACAGGGGTTTGAAGCCTTTTCTAATGGTTCCAGACCATTGAGACGTTTTAATTCAAAGCTATATTCAGAACAACATCGCCCAGCCACTCAATCACCTTTCCATTCTCACCCGCTCCTAGACACCCTTAAGCCTTTTGTCCTTTATAGTTCTACCTTCAGCTTGACTAAAACTGGAGCAGTCTTATGGATGGCATCATACAGTTGACCATTCGCTCGCTGGAACTCTGCCCATGTCGGTTGACGATGAAAGCAGGAAGAGTCATTGACATCAATTCCTCTGAGATAATTGACTTCGCGATCGATTACTTTGAGAATAACAAGGAAGGCAGATGGGATGGAAGGCAAATCCGCAACGCTTTCCAATCTGCTCTCGCCTTGGCGGAACTTGACGCCTTGGGGACGGACGATTTCATGAACGAATCCGACCACAATCAGCCGGTCGTTCTGGGCAAGAAGAGCTTTGAGACGGTGGCCGACTCTTATAAGGGGTTCACGAATTATCTAAAGCAAGTCTACGGTGCCGATTTTGCTCGTCGAGCCCGCGAAAATCTATGGCGTTTCGATGCTTTCGGGCCCCCCAGGATGCCGAATAGTCTCAATACACGCCTCAAGATTTCTGAGCCAGCGATGCCACCGCCGCGTAGACAGTGGGCAGGACAAGGCTATGCTGGGTACGATCTGAGAAATCCTCAGCAGTATTATCAGCCCTAGCCTCACTATGCTGAACGGTATTATGATCACTCAAGCCAGATGCCAAGCTACCCCCCTGCCTCGGGGCAGCATTCATATCGCGACCCCAGGGAACGAGCGGATCAAAATACAGGACCGGAAGGGTTTCAACAGTAAGGTGACAGTTTACTAGCTCGAAAACAAGCTCTTCAGACTCTTCTCTTATATCTATTAGTAATTTTTGCAAGTGACATTCTATGTGCTGGCGGATAGGCAAGGTACAGGTAGCAAGATTACCCGCCATTGACTTTCAGTTTGCAAAATTTCTCGCAGTTATAATTTGTATTCCACTTGAATGAAATCGGTCTGGACCCTAAATTGTCTACATCCCTCAAGGGCGCTAGGCCCTCAATTGTACATAACTCCCAATACCCGTCTGGCATACGATACACACCGGTCTGACCGATACACTAACCCCTAACCCCGCCAACACCTAGGCAGTATAACATCTAACTTCTATCACGAGTTGCCCTTCAGCGCCTTATCCACTGCTGGACGACCCTCGGATATAACCTCGTAGATCTCATCCCAAGTCTCCCTCATCAAGGCTTCATCTTTGGCCATCTCGCCAATCCTATACTAGCAGTTCAGCTCGATATTCCATTCATACTGTAAAAGGAGGCATAAGACGGCCTATCACTTACGGGTAAAGAACATCATGATGCCAAAAGCGACCATGACTCTCCGGTCCAAGCGTCGTACCGCTAACCAGCGTACGAGAGCCCTGCTCAGCAGTACGCGCGATAAACGAGAGTACCAAGTTCCCAATAGTCCGCTGAACAACACCGAATTTGCGCCCAAGCTCAGTCTTGCACAGACCGGGGCATACCGCGTTGACAATAATATCCGGAGAGCCCGTACTGCTGGTAGTAATAGTTTTCGCGATGTGCTGCATGACGGCCATGCCCTCCAGTTTGACCATGCTGTAGCTGTCCTCGGCGACCCAGCCTTTTTCTTTGTTCGATGCCTGGAGTAGGCTGCCGTCAGGGCCGAGCCACTCGCGCTTAGCCAGGTCATGCCCATTGCTGTTGACGAACGTGAGGTGAGGCGTGCTTCCGCGCGCGGCCGTAGACCGCAGTATGGGGAGGAGCAAGACAGCCATGAGGGCCGTTGAGAGTACATTAACCTGCACGGCCATCTCCCAGCCAAGGGGCGACTTTTCGTAAGTCGGATTGCCCAGGCCGGCGTTCAGAAGCGCGACATCAAGTTTGTCGGTTGCTTTTTCCAGCTTCTCGACAAAGACCTGGACAGAGTCGAACGAGGTCAGGTCGATGGTCATGATGTCGATGTTAGAGTGGCTGGTAGCCTTCACGATGGCACTTTTAGCCTCCTCTCCCTTGCCCTGCGACCGAACGCCGAGTATCAGTCGCTCCGCGCCGAGGGCAGCATATTTCTGCGCTGCTTGAAAACCCAGTCCAGTATTAGCGCCCGTGACCAGGACAGTCTTACCAGCAAAGGAGACCTTGGGGTCGGCTGGCGGGTTCTTGTTGGCCCAGCGGAGCTTGGTGTTCTGTGATTTGATGTTCAGATCAGGTGGAGGGCCGCCGGGTCGGCTTTCTGTTGCTGTTATAATGTTTTCTGACATGGCAAGCGACGTGGTATGTAACAATATTCGAAGAGCCAAGCTAGTCTCAGAAAGCAGCTTCATCTACTGCGTCAATAACTGATTTAGAGATAGAATAATATTGTCCAAGGCATATTCCAAAGATCTTCAGCCTGAAATATTGATCATACTTGAAACTAACTATGTGTACCCATGAATGCGGAATTCCGCCCACACACAAATTATTTGATTTCAGACCTCCTTAATACACCAAACTCGATACTATAATTGCACAAGGCTGCTACAGTTACTACTAACAGTCATTGACTTAATATTCGGCTGTTTAGGTACCTAGACCGACCTCAACTAACACCACGCTCGCAACGTTCAATAATAACCCGTTTCGTAGCGCACCGGGAGGCAATCTTTGAGTAACTGGCATCGAGTTGAAGGTTATTTAAATTTGACACTATTTAAGAAATGTAGACATATCGCTACTCAGGTATACGACCACTGCAGGCACGTCTCACACCAAGACCTCAACGACTCACTCACGGATCACTAACCCATCCCCCATCAACAACATAGCTACTCCCCGTAATAGCACTAGAATCATCCGCCGCAAGGAAAAGTATCAACCTAGCGACCTCATCAGGCGTAAGATCCCGCTGAATAGTCTGCGCAGCCAGCACCTCAGCGCGATACTCGGGCGTAAGCACCTCCTGAATCTGCCGCTGCGTAGCAATAGCCCCGGGCATAACAGAGTTCACCCTAATGCCCCAAGCCCCAAACTCCTTCGCGTGCGTGCGCGTCATCCCCATCACCGCGGCTTTGCAGAGAGTATACACCGGCAGTCCTGTGGCGGGTATACTCCACGTGATACTCCCCATGTTAATAATGCTTCCCTTGCCCTTCGCCCGCATTCCAGCTACCACCGCCTGCGTCAGGAAGAACTGATGCCGCAAGTTCACGGCGACGTCAGCGTCCCAGGACTCAGGCGTAACCTGCTCCGTAGGCACGCGCGTGCGCGCCCCTGCTGACGCGGCGTTGTTCAACAGAATATCCACAGCCCCATGTCTCGCGATGACTTCGTCCGCGCAAGCGCGCAGACGATCCAGATCCGTGACGTCGCAGTGCAGAAAGGACGGCAAGGGCCTCTGGTTCTCTGCACCCTCCTGCGAGAGACGGAGTTTGTCTAGTAGCTTGTACGCTGATAGTGTCGATATGTCCAAGAAGACGACGTTAGAGCCCTGGCGC
This sequence comes from Xylaria arbuscula, assembly GCA_022385695.1. Lineage (NCBI taxonomy): Eukaryota > Fungi > Ascomycota > Sordariomycetes > Xylariales > Xylariaceae > Xylaria > Xylaria arbuscula. Next base: position 235,278 of record MU279395.1, read on the forward strand.
CAGAAATTCTCGACGCACGCGGCGCCTATGCCTTCTGCGCCGCCCGTGATGAGGACCGTCTGACCCCGCAGGCTGGGGTAGGTCGCGTATTCTTGGGCCATGGCGGGGTGCGGAGTACCAGTAGTTGAACTCAGTGTCTTAGGCTTAACGCCTAAGAGTGAGGATAGATTTGGTGACGGGATTGGTTAAATGCAAACTAGATTCGAATCCAGTTTGCGGATCGGGCCGGGTCGTGTCTTAGACGAGTCTTGGAAATGTAGTACAGATTCTTCATAAAAAGTGTGTTTGAAAGGGGCTGACTGAAGCGCATCCTCTTACGTAGTCTAGCTCGACCTCTTAAGAACCAAGAACGTCAGTATGAATCCACAACTACCTGCACGTTCGGCCAGATACCGGAGGGCGCCAAGCTTCCTGGTAATGCGTGTAATAAAAGTGATCTGACCTCAGTGACCAAGTATCGCATGAATGTCACTCTGGGTCATCTATAAATAGGCAGATACAGAACCCAAGTAAAAACTCTCGTTAAGCCCACCCTTTAGTGATTGCGGAATACGTCCCGAAGCACTAGAGCTGAACTTACTTCTCATGTCAGGTTCGAATCTTATAATGCCGCCGGTAAGCTTTATTAACTGGATCAGGATGCAGAGCAGTAGCCTTTGAGTATCGGCATGCCGAAACTCTGTGCTAGCGTTGAATCAAAAAGCGAAGTAGCATCTTGTGAGCGTAGCGGTGCCCAATTAAACAGAAATGCCGTAGCTTTACGTGCAGCATCGGACAAGGAGTCAGTATAAAACGGATATCGGGGGATGGAAATGATAGAATTGGTGGCTTCTCTACTGATAATGATAAACGACGCCTGCTTCAGTTCATGCCCAACCCAAACGCCAAAACAACACCATTTCAACATGCTATTTCTCGGATCCTTCCTGTTTTCCATTTCCTGGACCCCTTCAAGTGCTGGAATGTGTAAAGAGTGATCGGATGCCGACAATGCCAAGGGTCTATAAACGACTTTTGTGTATATCCGAGAGAAAAAAGTAGTAACAAGAAAATTTTCAAAGTTGGGGGACGGTATTGTATTGTGTGGTTCCTTTTTCGCGTTTGTCGATCACACTGCTCGTTTTCCAACAAACCTATCTCACAGACGAATCGTGGAATGTCCAGCCTCTCTCCATATGTGACAGGTAGTGATCATGAGGCCATAGAGAGATCTAGTTCTTCGTAACAGGGCCAAAGAGCAATCAATCGCTCAGACGTCTATATTGGACGAATATCGTGCTAGACTTTGGGCCAGTTGGCTTTTTCGTCTGTTCAACAAGGAATTGGATGGGGTAGACCAAGATTTCCTTTCGATATAGACTGGATCAAATCTAACCGGCCATCAAGCCTACCAAACACTGCGGAATTAGAAATCGTGAAATTATAAGTATGCAATGCCAGTTTTGGCAGTTTCGTGGGGGGCTGTGGCATGCGGGAAGAAAGCCTGCACTAAACTTGAGAAGTTGATGGTTCCAAATGCGTACCATTAGCTGCGAGGGTAGAACTCCGTGACGTCATCTCACCCGCTATGCAGACTCAATCCCAGACTTTCTAAATGAATATGGAATCATTAGGCGTGCTTAGGAGGCTTAATGGATCCGGATATTGAACACAAGTTCAGTCTATCATTGACGACGACATAATGTCACGACTTTTCACGCCGACTGATCTTTCCAGAGGAACTGGTTCCTGGAATAGCGGAGCAGTTGTTAAAATTCCACAGCACTCACTGGATCTCCAGTTTTTCGATCTTCGTTTGGTGTGACGCGTGAGCTTAGGTTGCTCACAGAGCCGCCATAACTGGAAGGAACAACTTCATCCACGATCCTGTCGATCCGTGTGGTGCGTCGGCTTAAATTGCTTGTCGAGCTGCCGCGACTGACTGGAACACCTCCGTCCAAGTATCTGTCCATATTGGCGGTGCGTCGACTGGCTACCGAGCTACCTCGGCTGACGGGAACCTTGCCCTCCATGAGCTTAGCCGGAGGAGGCGGTTGCACCATCCATTGGATAGCGCCCTTTAAAGGAGTTCGTCGCACAATAGGGGGGTGATAATCATTGACGGGTGGATTGACTGGAAGAAAGTAGCGGCTCCCCTCTTCGTCATCGTCATCATCAAGTTTGGTATCTTTGTTTAAACTCGACTCAATGAAGCGGCCAGCTGATGATCCCGCGTGCTTAATCGCGTGCATCAGTTTGTAGCCAGTCCGAGACAAATCAGATCCCCATAGTTCCTCATCTTCTCTCTGTTTGGGAAGAGTCAGTCAATAACTCGCCACTCATAATAAGTTGTGAATCATGTTCTATGGAGTTGCACGGAAGAACAGGACAAGTATATCCTGCTGATAAGACAACTTTTTCTTTCACGTCACGTGAAACGGGATATGAGGAGCTCGGAAATGCTCACCTGATAGCGCTTATGATTCCAATTATGTGGGAGGTCAGCTGTCATCTCAGGGGACAATTGATAGCCATTTTCATTTATGGACGAAGGCACATCAATGTTTGTGACACTGATAATGCTACCTTGACCAATACTCGCATTAGGCTTCTCGTTCTCTTTTAATGGAGAGGTAGTGCTAGTGTTAGAGTTGGCGTGGTTCATGACAATACTGCTGCCGCTAACACTCATTGTGTCACCGCCAGCACTAGTTAGACGTCGCTGGCTGGTGCTCTTGAATTTCTTGCGCTCGATATGCGGTCCCACTGTAGTGTTTGGGGTCAGCATTTTCATCTCAATCAACAAAAGCAAGGGTATGAGGTGAATGCAGGCAAAACCGATAGTGAAGGAAGAAAGAGAAAGTGGGTTAAGAATACGACAAAGCGGCTTACTCTTGATCTCCTCTGACCAGTAGGGGTTAGTGCTAAAAGGCTCAGGTTGCTGGTAGCCTTCATGTAGGGTGCGTTCTGCTAGTTGTTGTTCTCGGTGTTTCTTGGCCTGTTGCTTGAGTTGTCGCTGATGTATTGCCTGATGACACGGCGTGCAAGCAACCACATAGAAGACCACGGACTGAAGGGCTATTGATAACGACATGGTGACTAAAATTGGGTAAATATGGCGATCACCAGAAAACATGAACAGGTATTACTTACTGAAATTGACCGACGAAGGCGGGGTGCTGGGACGAGGACTAATGAACGACGACGAGGACGATGGATAAATCTATGATACGATGCTAACACCCACCAAGTACCGCGAAGCTACGAGCGTGGTAATACTGCTTACAACGGTATCAAAGAAGTGGAGTGTATGATAATCAGACGTGAGATAATGAAGCATATGAGGAACAAAGAGCACAGAAATGACGTCTGTTGAACGAGCCGCACAAACGTATGAATCAAGTAGATGGCGGTTTTGACAATGTGAAGGCGCGATGAAAGAGGAGAGAGAGGCCGAGGCTGGGAGGCAGGATATCTGCCAGGGCATTCAATACCCAGCCGGGCCTCCAACAAGACTCCGTTTCTGCCCTGCAGAATTGGATGAGGAAGACGGGAAACGCCTGTGATATCTGCGACGATTGTAGTTCTTCGCGACAATAATCAAAGCAGAAGCTTAAAAGCCGCAAGTCATCGCCCAAACTGGCGTTGGACTACCAAAAGTGGCCGGTGATGTGAGCTGATGCGGATACGGGCGGGTACCGGATCAGATAGGGGCGGGTTGAGCTTTGTCTGCAACAACAGTCAGGCGTCAGTGAATACAAGTCGAATGACACCTCAATTGGCCGCGGGACTGGCAAACAACACCAAGCAGAGGCCAAACGCGTAAGAATACAAGGCTAACAAAAGGATGGAACGAGTGAAGCAGCCCGCAATGCGGGAATATGCATGGTCGAAACAAACGAGGGAGGTTTGGTAAGGTCGTTGGTAGGAGGTGATGGATTAGGAAGTTGGCCACCCACGAGTGGAGGGGAAAAGTGGACTCAGCTGGCCGGGCTGGGGCTGTACCTACTACTAAGTAGGTACCTAAGTACACCACCACCACCACCTATTGGACGAGCCCGGACCCTTGTTGCCACATGGGGTATCTAACACAACAATACCTTGGTACCTAGGTACTTGGTAGGTATGTAGTAGCAGCGGAGTGATACGACTTGTATATGCACAAATGAGGAGCCTAACCGTGATCTTGGGTCTAGATACTTGGTTACCCAAGTGCTACACGAGAATCTAGTTACTGGTAAATGCAGGAATTCAAGATTATCCTAAATGCAATTCTCGCAATTACCGCTGACAAGGTTGTTTAAGCATCCTTGTTGCTTTCAGCGTACTTAAACTAAGACGGGTAATTATGTTCCCGCTGTTAGGCGCCGAGTCCAGTGAGTGTACAGTACTGACTTATTTAAAACAGCGCTAAAACAGTGGCAAAACAATCCCTGCTCCGCTTACTACTGCTTCTGTGTACTGGTAATCTCGAATTAAGTGCTTTTCTCCTATCGAGGCCTTTACTTAGTAGGTATCCAACGATTTTGCTTTGATTATTAGACAGCGACAGCTCCGGTCGTTCTTTTCTTGCTGGTCTATGTTGGTAAAAGAATATGACGCCCATCTTTACACTTTTCCGTGTTTTGGTGAGGCCTATGGCCGTGACTCAACAATAAAGTTCATCTCATTCCTCCCAAAGCGCTGCGATAATATACCAGTGGACAGGCGAGGCGCTGTAATAGCCCGATGAACCTGCTAACTATATCTCCTAGTTGAGTATCATAAAATATCGTATTATTGCTTTTGGGAGCCGCATCTACCCCAGATTTACAAATGCCTGCAACATTAAAGGTATGGTAATCCTGAGATGGTCTTATTAATATTTTCTGTTCGCCCGCGCTAAACCGGAGAATTGGTCTCCAATCCAACATACTCCCTCCTATATTCAGGTTTAATACCTTTCTCTTTACTCTGAGTGCATACGAGTGGTTTTAAGCTACGGAGCTAAGGTTTTCGAAACCAACTAAGCAAAATAGCAGTCCGCCTCATGTGCGCTACAGACGACACGTTGTAGCAGTTTACCTAATACATATTCCAGCTGTCAATATTATATGGACATATCCCCTTCCTAGAAAATGGAGAGGGGTTGGTTTTGGTTCACCATGCTTAGATATAGGTATTCGAATATGCTTGTCTGGTTATAGAGTGATGCTGTTTAATACTGTGATCAAGCCTTGTACAAAAGCTCTGCTATGAATGCCATTGAACAGAGATTCCAGGGAAAACTCCAGAGAAAATGCTGGATATACCCTGATAGCAGCATCTTTTGTCTCAAGCACCGACGTTGGCTTTCTACAACGTGAAAGAACAGGGTTATGTTGAACGAGCTACTTTAAGCAAGATGTTTTCAATATATGATTTCATGGAGCAAACACCTAAAGTGCTTTAAACAATTGAGCCTTTTCCTCCCATTCGTGAAGATGATTTTCTAGACATCCTTGAACTTAACTACATGTCTGCAAATGATGACAACGCGCAATCCCCCATCCCCAACGCCCGAATACACGCAAGTCCCGCGAAACCATGTGACTTGATTCCGATATAACAACTCAAACAGCACATCATATGCACGCCAAGGCCACTACCACACCATCTACTGCAGGTGTACACTAGATACCTAGGTAGTTCCGGGACCTGGACGAGTGCGAGTTCCTAGCTCTGGTGAAGCTTTCCAACTTTGACTCTTGGGTACGGTATGATCAGGAAAACATTGCTAACTAATGAAAAGCCCAGGTGAGGCTGTCTCTTAGACCTAAATACACAACCAGGGAGTTATTTAAATTAATAACTTGAAAACAGTAGAAAGTGTGACTTAAGAGTTAACTACTACTACTCTAGCTTGGGGGGGATCACCTATACATCACTAGAAAAAACCATGTATTGTAGACGTTATCTGTTTAAATTATATGATCTAGCCTATACTCCATAATCTCAGGTCTTTCGCCTGGACAGGTTTGGATATTAAGCTAAATTGTGCAAAAGATTGGTGAACGGCGGGACTGGCGTGCATCCATGAACAGATTGCCCGCCATGGGATTGTGATATGGTTGGCAAGAGTCGAAACAACATGGACGCCCTGCAAATCTTATACCCTTTCATGTGGCTGCGCTTAGCAAATGGAGTGTACAACAATCAAACAATGGTACAATGCAAGAGTAGGCTAGTACTGCCTTCTTTTCAAACCGTACGCCTGGATTCACCAATCCAATCTCATATGCCATGTATCAGAGGCATCTGATGCCTATCATGTGCAATGAGGGCATGGTGGTGTAAAATAGTGTACAAGGCAACCGTGAGTCTAAACATGAAAAAAGTCGAATCTGCCAAATGGCAACTAGGTGGGGAAGACGTTATTTGAAACAAGGTCTTCCGTGGAACTTTGGGAATTAATGTTCGATAGATTTGAGTCTATCATACATCCCACTCTTCCTCTTGCTCTTCATCATCGGCCGTCTCTTCAGGTGTCAAGGCAGCAAAGGAAGAGCTGCTACTTGTGAGGATGGGCTTCTTCGGGCCATTGGCTGGTTTGGCGTTTGCTGTAGTTGTGGAGGTAGTGTTGTTATTGGTTGGCTGACTCGATGCTACACCGGTTTCAGGTGCCGCATCCTTCTTCTTGCCCTTCTTCTTTGTCTTGACTTCATTCCATGAGTCTTCTTGTCGAAGCATCTCGAGCTGTTCCTCTTCTGACGGGAGGCCTGACCACGGGTCAGACTTGGCCTTTGCTGCGGGAGCGGCAGAGGTAGAAGCAGGAGCTTTGCTGGGCTCGGGCTTTGATTGCTGCTCAAATGTGTCGAGTAGCTGAACGGGAGCACTGCCGTTAGTAGGCTGGGAATCCCAGGCATTCTGCGTAGCCACGAAAGTAGATCCGTCCTTAGCGGCTCGGCCTTCAGCAATACGAGCAGTTCGTCGTTGCTGCTCCAGTTTGACTTTACGCTCTTTCTCGTCCTCCTCACGAGCTGCCTTAGCAGCCTCCACCTTCTTGCGGTTCTGGCGCTGCTTCTTGGTCTCAACAGGCTCGGGGGCCTTGGCCTTTCGCTCTTTCGGCTTCTTAACTGAGTCGGTACCAGTGAGGCGGAGTACAGACGGGCCAGAGGCTACCGGCTCAAGCATATCAGACACTCCTTGGCTGTCGGCAGCGGTAACGACAGGAGATACCTGAGGGGACAGGTCATCGTCGGCATCACCGGTAGTTGATGAGGGAGCCGAGATCTTGTCCGTCACAACCTCCTGAGCCTTGGATTGCTTGACGGACTTCTGTCGCTTCTCTTCCGACTTCTTGGTGTTGAACTTAGTCCCGGCATGAGTATTAGCGAGCTGGCGTGCAAATTCTCGGTCCGCCTTCTTGTCGGCTATCTCGGTCTCCTCCTTATCATAGCTGGAGGCGGGTACGGTCGACTCGGTTCGCTCGGGGGCGGATGGGGAGGGCTTGGGCTTTGGTTTTATAGCCTTTTCAGTCTTCTTTTTGGCATCTGCCGTGACGTCTCGGTCGCTCTGTTTAGTAGGCTGCTTGACAACATGCGACCGGCGAATCTGCTCTTTCTTGTTGTTCTGTGAATACAACCACAGACCGAAAACCACGGCAATAGCAGCATAACCACCAATAGTGGTCAATGTTGAGTGGTCCTTTGAAGAATCCATGGTAGAAGATCTTGTGGTATAATTTGATGATGTAGTTGAGGGTATGAAAGAAATAGGGTTCCCAGGGGAATTGGTTGCAGGGTCGGTAAAATAAGGAAGCTTGTAGGAGTCGAGAGGATCCTGTGCTTGAGGAGTGATGGAAAGGAGGCCAACACGCTTTGTGCAATCGAACGGCTGTGACGGGTTCAACTAGTGAAGGCAGGATTGTTCACTGATGCTCTGATGTAGGACAAAAGGGAAAAAGGGGGTGGCACACGGCTCAACGCTGTGATGCAGAGGACAAGTTGGATGATGAGCTGGCTCGAGACTGTAGCAGTGCTTGGAAGAGGTTCAATTTAATCAGGCCAGATCAGCAGGAGGGAGGTGAAGATGTTTCTGGCCCTGATACAGCAGCGAAGAGCTCTAGGCCCTTGATGCCAAGAAGACAATGGTGGAAACCAGACAAGCGCCTCGGTGTCTCTCTCTGTGTCGGAGAGGCAGACCGCGATACAATGGCCGAGTGGATTCAATTGTGCTTCGGGCTGTAGGTGGTGTACTGAGACAGCAGTTGCAAGACAGACAACGCAGGCGTGCACGTTGTGAGGCAGATCACTGGTGGTATGCAGAAGATTATATGAATGGGATCGGCTTGGAGACAAGATTGGGACAAGATGCGAACAAGGTGATCTGTCGTCAACTCGGATCAGGGGTGGTGGTGAGCCTAAATGGGTGGAGAGTGAACATGGATAAATGAGTGGAACAGAAGAAGCTGGTGTGGGACGCTAGGTCAGGACTAGATGTAGTGTAGAACGGTTGATGGAGAGAGCAGTTCCCTAATGTGGTGATTGTTCGGTGGGTTGGTAGGAGAGAAACGAGGGCGCCGATTGGAGGATTTGCGCTCTGATAGCAGTACCTACCTACCTACAGGTGCACACCATCAGTCCATCAGTAGAGTGCACCTGCTGAGGAAGGTGCAAGCTCCGACAGTACTGACACCACTACTATACGTAGTACCGTCGGGACCTGAAAGTTTGTATCGCCAAGTTAAGCACCGCACACATGGACAGCTTCCAGGTTGCAACATCTGGCGGATTATAACATGTTGAAATATCTACATCTTTAGCTATCCAAGTTATACCTCAAATACATGTTAGATATGGTAATATGGATATTAGATTAGTATATACAATATCTAGGTTGCAATATTAGTTTACCTGCTTAATGCTGGCTATGCAATCCGGTTGATTACTATAGAATACCAGTACCTAGTATAACGCCATACAAAGAGCATCTCTAGTAAATGGCAACATCCCGAGTTGCTTCATTGCCTCCTAGGTGCCTCGGTAAATCCAGATGAAGTTCACTGGGTTGGGAGTTAATAAGCCGCATTCAATCAAATTGTATGCAAATGTCCACGGTAGTTCGTACAGACCACAATGTCCCCAACACCGAACATGTGCCATAACCCAGCCATTCACATGTAAGTATGGCTTTGAAAACAATGCCGTGCATGACATGCCACTTGTAAGACCAACAGCAGCCCACCGTGACCTAACTGCATTGTCCAATCTGGAAGTATCCGAGTATACCTTGCCCTGAATGCTATTGCTGAGCACCTTGATGGCACCAGCCAACCAACCTTGAACCCGAGCCCGATAGAGCGGTTATAGCAACAATAGGTGACTGATTAAGTGCCTAATTAAATGGGACTATATCAGCGGCCATGAGGGGTAGCATTGAGTAAGGTTACGATAGTGTAATCTGTTTCCAGCAGCTACAGCTAACCTACTTAGTAGGTAATGAACAGTGCAACAAGAACTGGAACTCTGACGTACATTGGCTCCTGATTACTTGGTCCGGTGGTGACCGACGGTGTGTCAGTGGTGAAAAAGAGGGCGCGCCCCTCACTAGTAGTTTAGAGCTGCCTTCTTATCATTGAACAAGGAGACAGCCGTCTACAATAGATAGTGCACAATACCTATTGTCCGCATTATTGTCCAGATCTTCAAGTTCAGATTCTATCCGCCTTACTTATTTATATTGTCTAGCAAAGGAATATAACAAAAAGGAAGACACTACAAAATATCAAATTTATCTTATTTTATCTTTTGACTTCTTTGACTTTTCGTAAATACCCCGCAATCATGGCCCCGAAAAGAAGAATCATCATCGACACGGATCCAGGTAAGTTGCATTCACTCACACTGGCTGTAAATGAGGGGCTCAAGATTCACAAACTATGCTTTATTGAGGAGAGATATATAATGTAAATGAATAAGTTCTGCTAACACATGTATCAAGGCGGCGATGACACACTGGCAATGTTACTAGCCCTGGCGTCCTCGCCCGAGGACCTCGAGGTGAAGCTGATCTCGGTAACCTACGGCAACGTCCCTCTAGAGAACTGCGCGCGGAACGTCATGGGTCTCTTCAAGGTCCTCGACGCCGAACTGGAGTGGCGCAAAGCCCAGGGGAAACCCTTGGGGTTTGAGAATCTGCGGACTTACAAGCCCATTGTTGCCCTGGGGCCTGAGCATGCCCTCGAGGATGAGATTTTGATGGCTGATAATTTTCGTGAGTTTTTTTCTTCGGAATTATTATGATTATTGGGACGATGCTTTGTGATTGTAGCTAACTGATTTGATTTAGATGGTTCTGATGGACTGCATGGTGTACACGATGCTGTAGGTTTATTATTTGCAGCCCCTGAAGACAAATCTATGTCGCATGACTAGATGACTGATTTTATCTGGGTAGCATCCTCATCTGTCACCCGAGGAAACTTGGAGAGCTATTTTCAAACATGATGCTGAGGCCCTTACCGAGTCGCCTTCTTACCACCAGTATTTCACGCCCTCCAAGACACCAGCGCATCGAGAGATTCTGCGAATCTTGAAGGAGGAGCCCATCGACACAGTCTCCATATGTGCCTTAGGGCCGTTGACAAACTTGGCACTGGCTGCATCAGAAGATCCGGAAACCTTCCTAAGAGTCAAAGAGATTGCCGTCATGGGAGGAGCGGTTGACGTCCCGGGCAACGTCACACCGGTAGCTGAGTTTAACACGTTTGCGGACGCGGTAGCTACGGCACGGGTATTTGCCTTGACCTCTCCCACCCCTGCTTCCACTATGCCCCCTGTGCCGACAGGCAAGTCTACACTGCCACCTTATCCAGAGCAGTTGTCAAGGCAGCTCAGCCTGAGCCTCTTCCCTCTCGACATAACGACACCCCATCTTTTGAATTTGGGCTATTTCGAGGAGGCTATTAAACCACGATTGGCTGCGGGGAGCCCCCTGGCAACATGGGTGAACACGTTTATGAGCGGAGTCTTCAAGCAAATCATCTCCATGGTAGGAGACGCAGAAGAGCCCGGCCTTTCGTTGCACGATCCCCTGACGGTGTGGTACATGCTCACGGGCTCTAGCCCGGAGTGGACGTTGGCCAAAGAAGCGCCCGAGGACATTCGCGTGGAAACTGCTGGCCAGTGGACGCATGGTATGCATGTAGCGGATCGCCGGGGAAGGGTGCGCGCTGATGGTAAAGCTAGAGAAGAGATTTTGGGAGATGAAGCTGGCTGGCTGAGCTCCAGGAGGGGAAATAGGATCAATAGGTATGTCAGTAGCCCTGGTTACGAGGCATTTGCGCCATACCTCATGAAGCGCCTGTTCAGGTAAGGACCATATTTCAGCCAAAATTTTTCAATATATAGCCATCTTCAGAGCGAAATCGGACGAGAAAGGTGTCAGCAAAGTGCAAAGTGTAGTGGTATCATTTGGCAAAGAGCATACCCTATAAAAGGCCATTCTGAAAATCAAGGTCCCCCCAACGCCGGCAATGTAGTCCCCATGACCATTCCAATAGTTCTCATCTTTAATCCCCCATGTTTATATGTGCTTAATACCACCAATTGCCGAGCCTTTCACTTGTTCCCAGTTGATGCTATCATCGAGAGATTCATCCACCAGCCCAACCACACAGACATTGTCTCCCCGGACAATGTAAAGGCCTAGAGGTACCTCGGTAGACGCCTCGTCGTCATCGGGGGTCCGTATCACGCGTTCGACGGTCTGTCCCAGGACCTGTTATAAACGCAGGCATTATTAGCTCTGTGGAAGTGATTTAAAGAGATTGGAAAGGGATGTACCAGGTTGGTTTGTTGGTCACAGCTTAGCAGGTTTCCAACCAGTGTTCGCGAATCAGCCGTGACAATGAGTACTTTTTCTAAATGATTGTTAGCCTCGTTTCAGCATAAAAGGCACAGGTGAATGGGCCGCGGCGAGTGCGACAACGGGAGATAGGACCACGCACTGTTGACATAGCTGTGAAGGTTGGACATAGTGGCGGAACTAGACTGCCGGTGCAGGAGTCGTCAAGCCGAAACTAGTAACAATCAAATGACAGCCGGAGGCAGATAACTATCGAGAGGGATCGCGAGGGTTGCGGCGGGCGATACAAGAGGGTGGTGGTCGAAGTGCGGGCGTTGATTAACTGATAGACGTTATCAACGATGTGAGGCCTTCAGCTTCTTTCCAGGTTACCAGAGATAGGGGAGCTAGGTGCTAGGGTAGCTTGCCAGGGGATAAAATCTCCATCCTTGTAGGTAAACTTAGACGCCCTCTGGTACGTTCCTAGGTGGGGTACCGGTAGTAGGTAGCGAAGAAGGTACCGACTCCGACAGCAAAATTGCTTGCAGCTGTCGGTCAGCTGGACCAGCTACAGATAACCTTGGAAAGGTACATGTACTGGAGTGCCGGCTCCACAGTGAACTACCTAGGTAGGTACTATGTAAGCCAGCTAACATGTAAACAAGTGAGAATTGTCGAATTCAAACATAGGATTCTCGTATGACCTATATGGCAGTTATACTAACTACACTGTATCATATCGCATCGATATCAATTTCAGACAGGTGTACGAGAAATTGTTAAGATCCAGGCAAATCTAGCCCTAGCCATATCCATTGAAGTACCTAGGGCAGGCTATAATGCCAAGGGGTGAAGACTAGGTAGGTATTATTATAAGTCATGCTAGGTGAAGGGGATGCAGGTGCAGGTGCAGCACTCTGGAAAGTATTCCAACTTCACCTACCTCTGAAAAATCGTTTCCAGATTGCAACTTAAATATACCTACTCTTGCTATCAAATTATATAGCATTGCCCTTATTCTATGAGCAGAAACTTAAGACTGAATGCCTTATAGGTAGTAAGGGTAGCGCTTAGACTACAGGGGCAGCTGAAGCCTGAACCTTTAGAGTCCAGGTACACTAAGGTTAAGAAAATATATGGGTCAACCCGGGTAACTCGGGCAGCGGTGTGCTGTAAGTAGGGCAGCTAGTGCAGGAGTTGGTTCAGCGCTGTTCAGGGCTAAAACAGCGGGCCAATCAGATCCTCCAGAACTGCAGTGGCGACCAGTCGCTGCCGTCTTTGAAACTCGTTTCAAGCTCAAGTGCCGGGATCGATTGGCTGAGCACACGCCGACCCTTTGAGTGTACTCGCCCCTCCCCCATACAAAGCCATACAAAGCTGTGGTTGGAGGCCCGCAACCGCAGACCAAGACGGCTCATCGTGACGCCACTGCCGTTCTCTTCTCTGGAGTCATGTGGGTTCAAGTACGGGATACGAGTAAGTGAGAGTCCAGTCAAGAATGCTGAATTGGGTTAAAGTTGTATGCGACCATCCCATCCCTAGTTCGACCATATGTATAATATTCGACGATCTCCGACCTGGGGACTTTGATAGTTCTATTCTTATCATCCCTTTGCTTCATCTTTCAGAACATAGGACTGTGTCCTCCCTTTTTCAGCCCCATATCACTTTGTGACCAGTAATTATTCTTGTTATCGCCTTTGATCGGCTTACACCAGGAAGAACAAAGCAATATTTTGATTCGGCTGTGGCATCAGCTCATATAAATACCCCTGAGAATCACGCCGATCATCACTGACTTCTTCTTCCTCGGCCTTAACCACATTCTCTCATTCGTTTGATACGATCTTTACTCTACCATTCACTCATTTCATCTTCTTCTATCCCGAGCTAGTCTCGCTATTTACGACTCAAACAATCTATCTTTGAAAGCCAAAACCCCAAAATACCCAAAATGAAGTACTTCACTGCCATCTCCGCCGGCCTTGCCCTTGCCGGCCTCACCGCTGCCGCCCCCCTGGAATCCCGCCAGGTGAAGTCGGCAGCAGACCAGATCGCCGAGATAGCCCCCCTCTCCGTCAGCTGCAGCGACGGGGTGGGCGGCGCCGACTGCCGCAATAATACCGCCATAGCGCCGCTCTTCATCGACGCCTTGAAGCAATACAAACTGGAGTACCCGGGCCAGATCGCCGCCGTGCTGGCGCTCACGGCCTACGAGACCAGCCAGTACAAGTACAAGCACAACATCTCCCCCGGCCGTCCAGGACAGGGCACGAGCAACATGCAGATGATCAACTTCAACATCGAGTACGCCAACTCCATCACGGCCCTCAAGGACAAGGTCGCCGCCCTCGGTACCATCGACACCGACGACAAGAAGAACCAGCTGCTTGCCCTTGTCAACGTCGACAAATACAACTTTGGCTCTGGCCCCTGGTTCCTCACTACGCAATGTCCCAATGTCGTTAAGCAGCTCGCTGCTGGCACTGATGCTGGTTTCACAGCCTATATGGAGTGCGTTGGTGTCACGGCCGGTGATGACCGCTTGGCGTACTGGACGCGTGCGAAGAAGGCATTCAGCCTGTAACCTTCTTTCCACTTCTATCAATGTCATTTTCTTTATGGGGCATGATTTGAAACGTTACGGCTGGTACCATGGCGTTTGACAAAGGGGTAAGAGGCGCATTATCATAGGACGGGAAGTTAGGGATAGACATGCATGTACATATATAGCTAGTTTAGTTATGATAAAATTTTGCATAAACCCATCTATACATTTTTGCATCATGGTATCTATTGATTGATCAATCTCTCTGCCGCTATATTGTATACGGTTTACATCTCAGCGACATGATCATTCGAGGGCGTGATTTTTTATTTCTGAAATTAGAGCAAGTCCACATAGGTATTCCCCCTCGTCGCTCACAGCTCACCATCTGATATGAATTTTAGTACTCACGTACAGTGAATCGACGCCAAGTCTCCACGTGTGACAAAGATACATGTACGTAACCTCCCTTCCGCCTAGATCGACAAACGCCAGAGGATAAAGATACCGAATTAATGATTGGCAATCACCGCCAAGTAGCAGAAACCGTGACACTACCGCATGATGTGGGCACCGTGTACGACCGGTTCGGATCAGACTCCCACGTCACGGTCCCGTCGCTGGCGATGTTGATGAATTTGTACGTGAACGTCGTGCCTGGCGCTATGTTCACTGTTGCCGCCCAGAGGTGGTTTGAGCTCGTGTACTGTGATGCCGAGAGCGCTATGGCACTGGCCGGTGCCCAGGTTCCTAGGGCTGCGATGCTTCCTACTCTATTGGGGTGTTAGTTTGTTGTTTTGCTCGGGGATGGAGTTTGATTGTTAATTTGAGGGTGGGTGTCACAAGAGATAAGTATGAAATGAAGGAGATTAAGAAGGGACGGAAGCGGAAAGCGGAAAGGGGAAATAGAGCACAGAGACGGGAGAGCATCACATCTTGATTGTTTGCCCGATACTCGTCGTCACGATCTCGTCGAATGTCACAGGCACCGTGGTGCAGCTCCCGCCACTACCGCCGCCGCCACCACCAGTATCACTGCCTATTTCGCAGGAAGGGCAATGGTCAGTGAGTCGAAACCAGTAGGTAGCACCGCTTGCGCGTCCAAGTCCCAATATATCCCATCTTTCTCTGCTCTTCGTTTCCTCTCTGATACAAACCCCTGGCTTGCCTCACCTAGGACTCCCAAACTGTACCCTTTTTTTCTTCTGATATTGCTTGCGCGGGTGTATGCGTAACAACAACTCGCATCAACAAAAAAAAGAGAAAATTCACTCACCATTGCAAACCCCGCTCCCAGCAAGCTTAGCACTAGGATAGAAAACCTGCGTCTCAGGCCCCTGCGTAACGGACAACGTGCCAGAGGAATCAGTCGTAACATTCGTGCAAGACATGACCTCAGTCAGGACTTCATTCGCCGTGAAGCCTGTATAAGCACTCGTGAGGGAAACGCTGTAGCTGGATCCGCTGGTACCGATATTAGTATGCACACTGACGATCTGCGAACCATCGAAGCCCTTGCGCAGAACAATGGTCTTGGAATCCGGGGACATCGGATACGCTTGATAGTCCAGGTACGTGTCGTTCACATAGATGGCCTGGTTGCGGATCTGGTTTAGCTTCGCGATCCACGGATACAGCTCGTTGTCGGTGGCGTAGCCCGATGGCCAGAGTGCTTCGCGGTTGTTCGGGTCCGACGCCCCGCTGAAGTGCTGCTCTTGTCCCTGGTAAATAATCGGGATGCCGTCGCTCAAAACCACGAAGGCGATGGCGTTCTTGTCTAGTGCGTAGTCTGAAGTTAGGGATGCGAAGCGCGGGTTGTCGTGGTTCTCGAGGAACGAGCCTAGGGTGTTGGTTTGCATCTGCCCCTTCATTGTGTTGAGGCCGTTGACTAGGTCACTCATTGAGCCTGAGGTAGACTGGAAAGCTCGGGTCACCCAGTAGTAACTGCATATGAGTGTGAGTGGACGAATACCAGGGACAAGGAAGAAGTGAGTATACATACGCTGGGTAGTTCATCGTTCCGCTGATGTAGTTCAGATAATCGGGGAAGACGGACGGGTCCCCGTTGAAAACCTCGCCGACAATGTAGACGCCCGCGGCATCCTCGAAGTCCGGCCAGAAAGTCTTCTCAACATTCTGGACAGTATCCATTCGTATGCCGTCAATGCCATAAGTAGAGACCAAATCCGTGATCCACCCATTGTACGTGTCACGGACACTGGAGTCCTCAGTCTTGACGTCCACGAGCGGCACGTTCGTGTCGCCGAGCCAGCACACGATGACCGAGGTCGCGTTGCTGTTGTCGATGGGGCAGTACGGGTGGAAGGAATTGGCCGTGTTGAACGGGTTGAACTGGCTATAATCGACGCTCGTTGGAGCCATGTTCGCGGCGTAGTGGTTTACCACCACATCTACCATCAAATACATGTTACGGTTGTGAAGTTCCGTTGACAGTTGCTTCAAGTCGTCCTCCGTGCCGAAGTGGGCGTTGAGCGAGTATATGTCCTGAGCCCAGTACCCATGATACGGCAAGCTTTTGTCGTGAATGTCCTGTTAGATCTCTGATTTGCACTAATCTTGATATACGAGCGACAGCTTACCCGTAAGTCGTCTCCGTGTCAATGTTCTTCACGATGGGACTGATCCATATGGCAGTGAACCCCATATTCTGGATGTCTGTGATTTCCGGATTAGCATAATTCTCTGCAAGGCATGCCGTCCTCGATAGTTGGAAGCGACACACCGCGAATACAATTGACTTACAGTCCAATTGAGTGATGATGCCTTGCCATGTTCCGCCACAGTAATTACGAAGGTCATCACAAGCAGCAGTCGAACCCGATTCGAGAGCAAAACGATCCGTCAAAACCTGGTAGATAGACTGCTTTGTCCAGTCGGCAGTGGACAGAGCCTGGACGGTGGCCGCGAGGCCCGCAAGTAAGGCTGGTGCTCTCATCGTGAAGACGCTCACTTGAAGAGACAGAGAGTAGAGAAGCAGACGATCGGCACGAGGTGAAAGCCCCAAGTAAGTATACTCTTTATATCTACTGGAACAGGGGTCTTAGTGACGCGGTCTCGCCGATCGTGAACCACAGCATGTGAGGGTCAGGTCATGCCTTTCTACACGATATTCAATCTACTACCCACACTAGCTCAGGAGGCATGAAGCTATGCTATGCCTTCACCACCAAGAATCTCCTATTTGTCTTCGCACCTGCCGCAAAAGGATCGTCGGTGCCGAATCGAATGCTCCGCTTCTCCCTTGTACTTAGTAGATGCGCCCGGGAATCTCCATGAGACACCTCCACAGCACGGGAGCGCCCATGTGTTCTCGCTTAGATAATTCCGGTGAAATGGTACCTGCTTTAAATTTTTATTGGACACGCAAGGAACGGGTGTATCCACGCGTCAACGTGTCGCGCATCGGCTATGCGTACGCTATTTCAAATGGTGAAGCACGCGGGCCGGGGACAGGATCGGTTAGGGCGGACCTGAAAGGGTTGCAATATCGGCGTTTTTCTCGCTGAGAAGCCCCGGATTATTACCGTGTATAAGCTAGCTATATCGAAGTCAGTGCGAGATGAAACAAGCTTTCTACTAAGTAATCTAAAGTGTATTTCTTGATCCTTCGTTCTCGCATTGATTCGACTGCGTATAAACCTACCTTCTTCAAGTAGCAGTCTGATGTCTCTATACCGTATAAGGCAGTCAAGACGTTGCCAGAGGACGGCAAATTTAGTCAGTCAAGGGCTTAGTAACTCAGCGAGAGAAGGCCTACGATCAAGCCGCCAGCACTTATATCCATCTCTACTCCGCCATTGCAAAGCAGACATGACAAGCGTACTTTTGGTTCTTCTCACCCTCGTAAGATACTGAATATGGCAAAGTAGTCCTCGCTTAGTACCTCCTACGACAGACGAATGTATTGGAATGAACGAGACGAGCCCATCGGTGAAACTAGATACACCGCCAATGTTCACAATGCAGTAGTTCGCAATGACATCACGTTTGCAGCGGTGGTATTCTCTTGATCTCCGATAGAACGTACTTAGAGGGAAAGATGCCCGAGGGCGTGCCTTGGTAGCCTGTGCGCATAGGGCCGAATATCTCAACTCGGCGCTGGCTAGCGAGCATTGGAGACGCATGCCTAATGCGGGGAAAAATCCGGGGATAGAGGCGCCTAGGTAACTAAAAACATCCCGTGACCCTGTTTACTAGATCCGCGCCTTCGCCTACTCTCTAGAGTTTTATTTTATATATATATATATATTTTGTGAGCTCTGTAAAATTGGCTGTGAATGAGGTATACGAAAAGAAGAACACAATAATGATAGTCACTTTGCTCATATAATGCATGGAATCTAGCAGAGCTGCAAGAGCAGAGGATGGTTTTATGTCCAAGCGCCTCACGGCGCTTACTAGCTTTACTAGCATCTAAGTTATACAGCACCACATCATATTTTCCCTCTTTGCTCAGCCCATCAAATACGTCCGCAGTAGAGCCGATTTTCGTTTACCAAATCCACAAAATGGGCAAGCTTTCGGCAACCGTGCTTTTCCTCCGCCTGGTCCACAGTCGTCATCATACTATACAAGACGAGTTATAATTCAAGGGCTCCCGTGAAGCTATTCTAGCTCAAGGGCCAGAGGTACCCGTGTTCGTGTTCAAGAAGGAGAACGACCCGTCGGTAGACGGCGCTTGCTGGGACTGCTGTTGTTCGGGATTTCCCGCGAAGAAACTAAAGGACTGGTCCGTCCAGCTCGCTGTCTGGGCATAATTGTCCAGTACATCCTGGAAACTGGTTAATATTTGATCAAAGCTTAAGGGCATGTGATATTTCTTACCCAGTCAAAGTTCTGGTCGATGGCCATGTTGTTGTTATTGCCCAGGTTCGTAAACATTGAAAACGGTGACGCTGCGTTGTTAATCGCCCCGACATCGGGTTGGAAATCTGGAAGCGACGAGAGACCCAGATTCGGACCGAGATCGTAAGTCGTCCCGCCCGGGGATTGGAAATTATTGTTCGGCGTCATCCCCCCTGAGAGCATACCCAGCGTCATAGCAGCCGTGTGTTCGGGCTGCATGTCGGTGGAGTTGAAATTGCTGAACAGGCTGTCCATTTGATTTGGCGTATCTCCGGTGCTAGCGGGCGCTGGCTCTGGGTTCTTTATCTTTTCTAACATGATGTTGAGGATGTTCCATGCTTTGTAAGCCTCCACAGACTCCTGGGACAGTTTCGACCATATATTCCGCACATCTTCCAGCATTTTTATCATCTCTTGACGTTGCTCCGGTGTCCAGAAATATGCAGCGTGCGAGTCTTGTCGCTTACCGGCGGCGTTGGCCATGTGGTCATGGTGAAGTTCCATGATGACGAGCGTCGTCGGGAGCAGCGTATCCCTCGATGTAGAAGATACATACCACTTCATCGTTCGGAGCCTGCCAGTTGGCTGGCATTCACGGTATATCGATTTTAGGTGATTTAACGTAGCTAATGATGCCTCGATAGCGCTGCGACGTGAATGCGCATACCGGGGGTTCTGTCTCGCCCTGCTCATATGTTTCCTGTGCAACATGCACACGATCTTCTGGTAGAGCAGATCCAGATTATATCGCGCAATAATGAGCGTAACCGGGTCGTGCGATCCATCCAGGGGTTGGATTTTTAGATGGGGCGGGAATTCGTCCATGATCTCGCGGAGTTTTCGATCGTGCTGCAGAATCTCATCGTATGGCACAAGCTTTCCCACGCGAGTCACTGCTTGAAGAATGTTACCAAATTGAAGAGAAAGCTTCGTTTTTCCAATCATATAGGCTATTGGCGTAGGTTCCGTAACTGGCCGTGAAGGTGGCAACGCCTTTGTGTTAGTTCCAAACTCCTCGTCAAAAATGTTATGTGGAAGCTTAGTGTCGCTATCATGTTCGTAGATCATGGTAGGCAATGACACCTGAAATATTGTTAGCTCATTTGAGTTAAAACCGATTACATTTCAATAGGTTACCTGATAGGAGAACATGATGTCGGCCATACGCAACAGCGCCCACGTCCGCCGTCTCATTTCCTATAATTAGGTATTCAGTCAGTTCTGATTTTATAAGAGACGTGCGTGAAATTTGGATAAAATACGTACACCCTTGAAAGGTGAAATGGAAGGAAACCATTCAGCATCCCGGTGATAGCCCATGCGAAAAGCTATCCTCGTAATTATTGACGTGATAAGCCAGAGGCCCAAATCTGCATCCCAGCGAGACGAGTATTCCCCAAAAAGATACAGTAACAGAGTCTCTACTGTATATTCTACTGGCTTCGTGTAGTCAGCTTCAACAAGGCATTGGACGGTCCGTAGTCGATATTCTGCCGCTAGATCTAGAGATCTCCCTTGCCACTCTGGCGGCTCATCTCCAACCTTGTGATAGCTAAGCATGGCAAGACACAACATGGCATATAGCAACCCTATCCACATGATTGAGGATTTGGACGGATCTTGCCAGTGAGCCCGCAATTGCTGCTGGAAAGTCGGCCCGTGTATTATACTGGCTGCTGTATCTAAGGAATTGAAGTATCGCGACACCAGCGTGGTAATCGCAGTTTTTGCAGGCAATTCGGCCCTTAGTTCGACTTCCGAGGCGATTGGCGCAGAAAGCAGAAATATGGGAGAATTCCGTGCTGTGGGAGGTTTCGATGACATGACACGCCGGTAACTGTTTTCCAAATCCTTCTTGTGCGAGGCGTAGAAGTTTTTCACTTCGGTCACATCAGCTAGAAGAGTGTGCCAATGCTCCTGTCCAATGTACATCGATTTACCCTGATCCGCGTCGACTTTGAGTACGCCCAAAGACTCGGCGAGATTATCGTCCACATCGCTGCCTTCTTCCTCATCGTCCTTCATTTCCCCATTGTCGTCGAGGCGTATCGAAGAGGAGCTATCGGCATTGGAGAGAGCGCCAGCAGCAGCGACAGTCCGCGCCGATGACGAGGTGGCTTCAGCTGCAGCCGCAGCGGTCGCCGGTTCGATGTTAGCACCTCCGTGCATCAAACTCAGTACTAAACCTTCCAAGCGATCAATACGATTCTGCATATCATCGGGGCTTGCATTAGCTCCGGCGCCGTTTTGGTTCTTCCGCCGACTGGATGGTGTTGCATAAACACATGATTGCGTATCACCCCGCTTCACGCAATTCTCACAACTCGGCGCTCCCCGGTTGCATTTCAGCCTACTTGCTGTTAGTCTTGTCTCTATATTAAAACAAATGGCTACTATGCAGATGCAGCCTGATATACAGAAATCGCCTACTTTCTCGTCCGGCATGGGTAGCAGCTGAGAGGCACTCGGTTTCTCCGCCGCACTATCCGAAACTGCTCTTCAGGCGAATGGCCTGAAGATGAGGTCCCAGCCGAAGGGGGTGTGGGTGTCATTGTGGGAGCAAAGAACCGGACTACTCCAGAGACAGGAGCTAAAAAGTTTCAGTGTGCCTCTCGCTCGTCTAGAGAACTGCGCACGGATTGCAACTAATCGAATATTATACAATCTCACAGCTTCCGCTCTAACGTCAAAGATGTGGTCTTCACGACGCTCTCTGTGACAATAGGCGATATGTGAAAGCCGAAAGCAGGGTTGTACGACGTCTAATTTGCTTAACAATATTATTGGGAAACCTTGGGGCTGTCGGATGCAAATGACGGATGGCTTGCAAGCGAAGCAGCTGGCAGCGGTGTACGGGCGCTTTTCGAAATTCGACGAACCTGCAAACTCGGATCGGAGCTGCACAAGAATGTTGTCTCAAACTTCAAGTGCCCTAACGAGAGACTGGAGGGATAAGCTACAGTATCCGTATGCCTCAACGCTCTTGACAATGCGAAATCTTGGAGTCAGGATGCATGAACACCCCAGAGCGTCCAAATGATTCCTAGCGCAAGAGGGAGTGGTTTCATCGAGAGCACCGGACGGTAGTTTTCGCACGGTCGCAGCGGATGATCGATGGCAACGGGGTTTTCGTTATTAGACTGAGTCTAATAAGGACGGACGTAAGGAAGTAAGCGGCACGGTAGCAGCGTAGGCAGGACACAGCAGTCGAATTCGCAAGAAACGAACTAACGAATATGGTAGATATGGTATTGCGATGTTTGTGGTTGCAGGTAATTGACCGCTATAGCATACAATTCGACACAACGTCACAGGCTCCACATTCCAGGTCGCCTGAAGCAATCATCAAAGCCCCCGCGTTGAAGCAAGACACTCGAGCAAGAGTCGCACAGATCGACGAACGGAGCAGAACGGAACGGGATAGGCGGTGGAGAGGCGGGCAGGCGACAAAGGTGCGAGCGAGCCGGGAGGGGAAGTAGACAGAAAAATAAAATGTAGTCTTAGTACAATTATTTATGCTCGTCGGCGCCGGGTACTGTCGCAGATCTCGGTGTCTACAATGCAGAAAGGCGTGAACATTGGCTCCGTGAGGAGAAGTGCGAAAATCGCATGAGGTCGGGTCCGGATGCAGAATCTAGCCTATAACACAGACTCAGTAGAGTAGTATGTACGCTGCTTAGGTCGATGTAATAGACAAAGACCTGAGGGCATGGTGGGGGTTCCTGAAGACTCCAACAGACTCCAAGTTGGCTAGATGCTGACATTCTTTCGTCACAGCCAAAACGCCAAGAACCCTACATCCATGTAGCTATCTACCATTTCATTACAGTAGCTGAATACCCGCTGTTTTACAGTAGTTTACACTAACTCTGCCGTAGTGTGTCATCCCAGGTCTGGCCAATTCCTCAGTGCTTTTCCAAGGGGCAGAACAGGGGTACTCCCTTGGCTTTGGTGATGGCCTCTGTTGATCTTCGAGGTTGAGGTTGGTACTTACTTACAGTACTTACACCTATGTAGGTATTACGCAGTTGTCAGCGAATTCAGGCAGCATCTTTATGCTGACGTACTCTGCAGGGTTCGAAGTTTTAGCACTGCACTCTTCGAGGCGTGACCCAAATGAAGCTTAGCGCATTCGCTGCTTTTTCTCAGGCTAGGCTCAGTCTAGATATCACCAGGCCGTTACTAACCAGCTTGAAGAATTTGTGGATGATTTATGCACAGAGAAACGGGCCATGAAACGGTTATATTTTCACCGTCACCGACAGCCAGAGACAAACACGCAGCGCAAAGTATTGCCACACTTCGGAAGTTTTGATACCCATATCACCAAGGCCTTAACCTAATGTACATAACACAACACTAGATTATTCAAAAACATATTTAAAACATTTAAGTAAAGAACATTCTGAATGCAATTCCGATAGCCTCCCTTTAGCTCTTTGTTCTAATTATAAAAGTAAAACTATGAAGCCCCTATACCAATACGTCTTCAAACCAGTACAACCTTAGATTTTCAACCAGCACAACAACGAAGACAGGATCTTTTATAGCTAAACTTTCCAGTCCTACATTTACATCTAGAGTTCACAGCGTCTCATGCAGCATACAGAACGGAACTGTGAGAATTATATGTTTCCATCTTAAACAGTTACGAATGGGTAGGCTGAGATGCTCCCGCGCTGCCAAGATTACCTAGGAACTAGGTTCTGCTCGATTGCTAATTTTCATACATGCCAAATTCTAACCGTAGCGATATTATCTTGGGCCACCGCTCCTACTATTCGGCATTTCTACATATTTCGTGCCTTAAGCAATTTCAGACATTCAACAACTCTATTGATTGCTTCCCTCCCAATGGAATGGTACGCATCCACTTAGAGATTCGGATAATTACTCGTTAGTCCCAAGCGGGATTATAGGCACTGCCTCTTACACACCAAACCTCCGTACAGCTGATTATTAGAGGATTTGCACAGCCCTTTTCAGTTGGCACCAACGGCATTAACTGTCCATTCACTTCTTGGGCTGCTCTCATCCCATCTAAATTCTGTCATCAATTCCTTGAAACATAATTAAGATCTGTATTATCACTCCAAAGTTGTTCTCATATTCTTGTCAATCAGTGCCCCTTATGCTTAGACAAGTGCAGAGCATGGAACATGACTCTCGCCCCTGATGCGAGCACGCCTGTCTTCCGTGGTGAGATCTCCGACCTAAGTTATCGGCTGGCGGTTTGTTACTAATAACCGATAGGCAAAGACGCAACGAGGGTTACCAACCAGTCTCCCAATAAAGAAGACAAGGACACAGCCGGTATATTCTACGACCTTATTCGACGAGACAGACCATTCGACGCTAATTCGTAACAGAAAACATCAAGGGAATACGCTTTCTCTTTTGGTGGTGCATTATTAGCCAAATATTTAGCATCTACCGTGCTTATGAGATATACCAAGGTTCTTATGGCTGGGATAGTCTAAGTAGCAAAAACAAAATCCCGCTCGCCTGGGCTGTTGTTGGTACAGTCCTCATGGCCCTTTTCACCCCTGGCTATGTGGTTTTAGAATATCGAAGGTTTAGAAAAGGAGGAAATGGCCAGGTTGTCTGATTTGAAGTGGTCCTTAGATAACCTGACATGCTTTTAGCTTGAGAAGACTATTATAAACAGAAAGATCAACCATGAGTGCTTTGCCACTATCCTAATCGCTTTCAGCGATCCTAAAGCCCTTTAATGTGAAAGGGTTTACTATACGCTAATGCACTGATTGAAACCACTGGGAGAAAATATACCAACTTTAAAGCACAGTGGAATCTCGCTTGTAGCTTTCTAAGACCGATCAGGGTGTTTATAATAACGAGATGTGTTTGGAAAGAGAACATAGTCATGACAGGAGTCTCGGTGAATGTTGAGAAGCACGAACTTTCAACGAAATCCAACCTTCGAACGGTTGCCTTTTTTTCGCGTTGTATAACGGTACTTAATATGTGAATCGGAAACTTTTGACATACGGCGTCTAGGCTTGTGCAAAGGCGGGTCCTGCTAAGGACAAGCTCAAAAAGCGGCATTGTTCAGGTAGAGGGACCTGACAACATGACTAGGTAGTCAACAAAAAGATCAACCGACCATATACCCTAATTTGGCTAGCGGTGTGGATGTGATTTCCAGCGCTAAAACACTAGTACTGGTCGGGTAATTTAAATTTACCAGGGTATTTACCAGGGTATTTGCTAAGGTATTAGCTAATTATTTAGCTAATAAAAAATATCTTTAAATATAAAAATATTTATTAATTAATAATTAATAAATATTAAAATATAAAATAAATATATTAAAATATTTTAATATATAAAATTATTATTATTATATATAACGCATCTCCCACTTGAACCGGACACCCAATTGAGCTGGCCACCCGATTTCCCATATAAAAATATACCGAAAAAGCCCGTGCATCTCAACGGATATTAGGGCTACAGACTAATAATTAGTATA